>VDFB02384255.1:0-23424 GCA_007258455.2 Sequoia sempervirens
TTTTGTCATTATTGGGCTTTGGAGTTTCTTTGTTTATTTTGACTAGTCCTTTTGTGACAAGACATTTTTCAATAAGGACTCCTTCCTCAAGGATCTCATCGAAAGTCATGCAATAGTGGATTTGCATGCTACTCATCATTTCTTTGTGAAGGTTTTCAATAAATATGGTGACCAATTGTTTCTCAGGAATTTTACAAGGGAATTTTCTAACCAACCCTTGTCATCTCTGGTAAAATTAGGTAAGTGATTTCCCTTCTTCTTGTTTGGTTGTGCTCAATGTTGTAAGGGTGACATCGTTTTTAATGTTGAAGGAAAAGTGATTAATGAATTTTTTAGCTAGTTCACCCCATGTTCTAATCCCTGGAGGGAGATGTGCAAACCAATCTAGAGTTGGCCATGTGATGTTTCATAGGAATAGTCTCATCAAATAAGTAGGATCATATGAGACTTCCATACATGATGTGATAAATTCTTGAATGCACTCTAATGGATCCCCTATCCCCTTATACTTAGGAAAAGGAGGTGTTGTGAAATGAGGTGGAAAGGGTGGCATGTAGAGATTTCTATCAAATGGAAAGGGGCATAGTTCCTCCATGGAATAGGTCTTCTTGTTGGTCCCCAATTGTATATTTTCCATTTTTTGTTGAAGGGCCTAGATTTTTTGCATCAAAGTATCCGCAAGACATGGTGTTGCATTGGTTTGATTTGGTGTCATGTTATGAGTGTTAAGGTCACATGTCAAATTTCAATTGGGATTGGTATTTTGAGGTGTGGGACCTTGGTTACCGTATGGATGTGTGTTGTTTTGGTTTGGGATGAAATTGGCACTTAGGTTTGTCCTAAAGGTCATGTTTTCATTTGGTATAGTGTTTTGAAATTAAGGTGTAGGCCCTTGATTTGTTCCTTGGATTTGAAAAGTTGGTCCTTGATTTGCATTTTGGGAAGATGGTGTGGGTCCTTGATTGATGTTATGGAATGATGGTGTAGGTCCTTGAAATGATGGGGTAGGTTCTTGATTTGCATTTTAAAATGATGATGTAGGTCCTTGAAATGATGGGGTAGGTCCTTGATTGATGTTTGAGAATATAAGTCGTTGAAATGATGGGTTAGATCCTTGATTAATGCTTTGAATTGATACCTTTTATGGGGCAATGTGTATTTTCCTTGATTTACTTGGTTTTGGTTTGATGAGAGTGTGCTTTGGAATTGGAATGAAGGACCTTGACTCACATTTTGAAATGTAGGGGTAGGACCTTGATTTGTATTTTAGAGAAAAGGTGTGGGACCTTGGTTCGTGTTTTGATGTGCAGGACCTTGGGTGGTATTTTGGAAAAGAGGATTTGTGAAGGTCTTACTCATGGAATTTGATGAGCTTCCAAATGTGAGGTTTATTCCTTGTGTAGTTGCATTGGTCACATTATTTCCAAGTGTAGGGATGCTAGGGATGTGTGTGGGGTATGTGTAGGATCATGATGGGCCAAAAAGTGGCGATATGATGGGTATGTGTAGGGTATGTGGCTGATGACATTTCTTTTTAGCCAAAATTGATGAAATGAAAAGGGTTTTTAAAGGAGATTTTCAGCTTTCCACCAATATAAATTATGCTTTACTTTTAATTTAATAAATAATTATTATTCATTTTCTATTTAAATTATGACTAAAGTCTTGATTGATAGGTTGATTGAAAAAAATTTATAGCTTTCAAACGGTATCACATCTTTTGAATCTGAAACATGCATCACATTCTATGCTTCACATACAATAGGATTAAAAAAAAAAATGAATTTCATGAAGTTTTGACCATGTTAAGGTGGTCAGACATATGAGCTTTTATATTTTTTAAAAGTTGTAATATAAAATTCATAATTAATTATTTACTTGGAAAAAATTTACAAAAAAATATGCATCACATCGAGACATGAGTCCTCTACTCATATCTAAAATATTATAAAAAATATTATCATTTTAGTGTGGTTAGGGTGGTCGGACAAACACCTTCTTCTTATTTTTCCTAAAATTTGGAAATGCCATTTGCATTGAAATTTCAAATTTTCCTTAAAATAGATTTTTATTTTTTAAATAAACCTAGTAGTTTAGAAACTACATTCGGTTTTCTATAAATTCTATTCTTACATATTTTTCAAATAATATAGATAACTTATTCAAATTTTTACATCAAGTTGCCTAACTCTGATTTTTTTGAATTTTTTGCCACTTGAGGGCCCTTTTTTTTCCATGATGATCTTGCACATACCCTGTGGTAGTAGTTGAAATTTGAGTATTTATTCCAAGAGGCATAGTTGACATTTGTTGTGAAGATGGTATCCCTAGGGAAAATGGATTTCGGTTATCTTGTTCTTCTACAATGGTTGAGACATCAAATCCTTGAGGGAGTTTGGCTCCCTTTCTAGCTAGTGCATAGAAGAATATATTAGGGTCAGCACCAGCAAGTTGATTAACCATGCTCAAAACTCTTAGGTCTTGGTAAGCTCTTTCAATTTCTTCTAGAGTCAATTTCTTGTTGAATTCATCTAGATTTAGATTGTCAAGTGTATTGATCTGGTCCCTTTGTGATGTTTCCCTTTGTGGGGTGGAGTGATTTGAATCCAATCCAAGGGTTGTGTCATGAAAGGGGTCACTTGTGAAATCCATGTCCTTCCTTTTTTTTGTGACCTTCTTTCAACCATGTGAGACTTGCAAATTGGAAGGTAATGCAAGGTGATAATGAAGCTAAAATGTGTGTTTTTTTGGATTTTTTTTAAATATAAGGATGCAAGGTGATTATGCAAGGATGATAATGACCAAAGGATGAAACTACATGAATATAATGAGTGCAAATGATACTAAAGGTTCATTAAATAATGACCAAGGAAAATAAAATGATGCTAAATGTAATGGGTCAATTAAGGTTAAGATGAAATTTAAACTGTGTTTTTGGTATTTTTAGGAATAAGGATGCAAAGTGAAAGTGAAAGTCAAATGGAACTAAGGATTGAAAACAAGACAATATAGGCTATGGTCAAGGGGGGTTGGTATGAATTGTAAATGAGACTAAATTAATGCTAAGGACATGAAGTCTAGAATTTGAGGAAAATGATGGCAACCAATCTAATGTATGTCCACAATACCAAACCCAAATGTCATTGACCTTTGTGATAATCAAGAGGGTAATTTTGACAAGTCTAGGACACAAGATTGAGACTCAAATTTGACAAAGGTGATATTGATAAAGCTTGATAAAATGAAGGATTAAGGTCAATGAAAAAATTGATAAGCAACCAAGGACTATCCAAAAGCTTAATGGTCTTCTTAAGTCTGAAATTTGAAAGGTATATGCAACCTAAGGTTTTAAATTTATTATGCAAGGTAAGGATACTGTGATAGGGGAATATAATCATTAAAAGATGAGCAACAAACTAAAGAGAGTGCAAATAACAACTAAAAACACCCTACACTTCAAGATTGGGAAAATGATGAACTTAACAACATAAAATGGAACCTTTTACCTTGTAGAGTTGTTCTTTGGTTGGCCCTTCGATTGTAGATGATATGTATGCTCCTTGATGGCAAGTAGATGCAAGATGTGAAGTGTGAGATGCAAGATAGTTGGACAAAATGGATGCAAATGGCTAAGTGTAGATTGAGAAACAAAATTGCAAGAGTTTGGCTAACAAAATGATCTCCCCAAATGAGAGAAAAGAGGGGGTATTTATAGGAATTTTGAGAATTCCAAGAAGAAATGGACAATTGAGATTGATCCCAACATGGCCAAGATGTAGGGCTATGGTGAGTTGAGAACTCACAAGCCCTCACATCTTGACATGTGGCAAGGGAAGAGGCTTAAGAAAGATGAGGTGGACATGAGCTGTAAGAGAAGTACATGACATGGATGTACTTTAAAGGACCATAGGGATTTGGTCAAGATATCCTCATAAAGGATGTCCTTGTCCCATGTGGGTGAGAGGACATGTGAGGAATTAAAAATTCCTCAAATATCCTCATGGGGAGAAGGGAAAGAATAAAGAATTCCTTTGAGTGCATTGGGGAATTAAAAGTGAATTAAAAATTCACATGGGGAAGTGGAGTGCCTTGTCCAAAAGGGGAAGGCATTTAATAAGGCTGACCAAGGACACATGTCATAAAGGACATGGGGAAGAGAAAAGGAATTTAATAGTCCTTGAAAGATGAGAGTGGAATTAAAAATTCCTCAAAGGACTTTGGGAAGACAAAGGAATTAAAAATTCCTTGGGGGATGGGAAGTGTTGACTAAAAGAGTGATTAGACAAGTTGATGAGGGGGTTAGAGAGGTTAGGTGGCTAGAAAGATTAGAGGCCAACTTGGAAAGGATTGTAGGATGTGACACCTCTAGTAAAAGTTAGGCATGTGCACATCTAATGATAATTAGATGGATTAGGATAAGATAAAAATGATGGAGGATGTGACATGAAGGGAATTAAATAAATGGAATATTTATTTAATTCAATTGATGGAAGGAGGATTAAAGAGATAATGTATTATTGATTAAATACCTTAGGGATTTGACAGAATTAAAGATATTAATTAAATAATAGTAGTATTACTTAATTAACGAAAATAAGACGAAAGGGGATGAATTTGGATAAATTAAGTGTCCAAATTTAGATGTCTACATTTTGCCCCTCTTTGAGATGGTGTTACGAAGTAGCATCATTTCAAAGATCATTAAAACATAGAACCTAGAAGAAGATGGTTAGATTGGGAAAGATTCCCCAGTCATTCCTTTGAATGATTAGGAAGGGAAAAAGATGATGAAAATTAGGGATGAAGGATGCCCCCTCGAGAGGACATGTGGGTTCAAGAGAACATAGGTGGGCTCTCGAAATGGAGGAGATGATGCAAGGGGAGAGTGATGAAGGAGATGAGGAAGATGATGCAAAATGAAGATGATGAAGCACAAATGGATGAAAAAAGGTGATGTTGCCCCAGTCAAGGTACAAGCCAAAAAGGGGGTTGATGAGGGATGGAGTGTTGTCAATGAGGGATCTCGAAACAACACGAGGATAGGGAAGGATACATCCCATTGAGTGGTATTGATGAGGGAAAGATACATCCCCAAAACACTACTAAAGGATTGGGAAGGATACCTTCTGATGATGATGAAAGTGTTGTTGATGAGGGAAGGATACATCCCAAAACAACACCAAAGGGATAGGGAAGGATAATGATGGATGATGAGGATGATGATGATGGTTCAAGGTTGGTAACAAGAATGGGGATAAGACCAAGGATTTGATTAGAGTATTTGTGTGAGATATGAGTTGATGAGGATAGGATTGAGATGTGAGAGAGGATGGAGAATGATGAAGGATGAAGGGATGGGGGGATTTGGATAGATGAGAGGATGGGGGAAAACATGCAAGATGATGTAATGAAAAGATGAGATGCAATTTTCCATTGTTAGGAGCATTGATTTTTGCTATAGCAGAAGACACAATACACCAAGGTATAAAGGACCAAGGTAGATTAGTGTCTAATGCATGAAACAAACAGATCAAACAAGAAGGCTATCCCAACACCCCAAAGTCGCGATGACCTTGGTCGGGCCAGGTGTTGGGATAACCACAAGCATAGAAGGATGCCCCAGCATAACACAAGACCCCAGGGATCTTGGTGGGTACTACGTGGGACAACCAAGAAGACAACAACAAAGAAAAGATCAATATACGCCCCTATGTTGACTAGTCAAAGTACACCATGATATGATGGATCAAGGTGACCATGAAAAGTGATGATAGGGAGCTCAAATGATAAACAAAAGCCAAAAGCATCAAAAGATCACAATCAATTGCAAATGTCCTTTGCCATAGGATCTAGTGGATTGATGGGATTGATGAGGTCTGTTAGGAAGGATGCATCATGTTGAGACCAATGATGGATACTAAGTTAAGAGACCAATATGACATAGGATATTCAAAACCGATTGGATATGATGATACAAGTGGATCTTGTTTGTTAAGAGCCAGCTAGATAAGGGCATAGCTTGATGACACAACACAAGAGACATGACACACGATAGGAGACTGACACATCCTAGCAACCTAGGGGCTTAGGGGCCGATCAAAGATTAGCCCTGCCTATGTGAAAGCACAGAGCCCTCGTAGTTCGACAAAAGGATAACGACTGACCATGTATAAAAGCGAAAAGAGGATGATGAAGATCGATGGTGGATGAAAAATATTGGATAGACAAAAGTAGAAAGGTCAATGACAGATGATAGAGGAATAGACAAATAAAGCCCCAGGGGCGGATCAAATGATCATCCTTGCCTACGTGAAAGTGCAGGGGCAACGTAGTTCAACCAAAGGCCAGAGACAAATGATGGAAAAAAGATGACCAATAGATAAAATGATGGGACTGATAGGATTAGACAAGATAGACTTGTTAGATTGGATCAGAGGATGATGGTGATCACAAAGCTCAGGGATGGGATAGTTATCCAAGTCATCAAAAGAGGAATTGGGAGGATGATAGGATGGATAGATGAATGATGAGATGATGAATGATGAGATAGTAGGCTATAGCTAGATACCAATGACAAGGGATTATAAGATGGGATGAGGAGAAGGAGATGAGGATGGGAAGATGGAAAGGATGGGGGAGATAGGTAGGGATGGAATAGTGAGACAAGGATGTGATGGTGGATGGATATGAAGATAGGGATGGGGGGGGTAGAAGAGATTGGATGAATAGAGGGGATTGGCTAGGTAGATGGATAGATGCTAGGATGGATGGAGAATGATAAGGAGGTTAAAAGGAAGGTTTGGATGTATAAGAAGATGAGGACGAGAAGACACAAGGGATTGGTAGGAAGACAAAGATGGGGATATGAAAGGGAGTGTTTTGATGAATGGATAGGAGGATGAGGATGGGGATGGGGATATAATGATAAGGAAATGAGGATAGGGGAATGGAAGGGAGTGATTTGATAGGATGAATGATGTCTCCAAGGACTATAGCACAAAGGAAGATAGATTCCCCCACGCTAGATAGGTCATGTGCGAGGAGGCATGAAGGATGCAAAACAAAAGGATAGGAAAATAAAGGAGCGAAATGGATGAAGATAGGATGGATGGATAAGAAAGGGAGATGGAGGGTAGTGTGACGAGTGGATTAGGAAGGTAGGTTGAGGGTAGCATGACAGGTGGATAAGGAAGGTAGGTTGAGGGTAGCGTGATGGGTGGATTAGGAAGGTAGGTTGAGGGGAATGTGTGCTAAGAGGTGTCCAAAGTATGTTTATATGTTTTCCCTGATTGTTACCAAGATCACAAGGAGGATGGAAGAATGGGGATAAGTGAGATATGCCAAGAAAAATGTGTAAGATAGGGAGGATGGAGGGGATGAATGAAAAGGATGTATAGGATGGAGACGGGTGCATAGCTGGAAGCAAAGCGGATGGAGGGAACACAAATCAGGAAGTTGCCCCCAAGTATAGATGGGGATTTACGCATGACGCCTGTTTGCCAGGTTTTCATCATGGTACTTATCCAAGGTGTTTGTTTTCCAAGTTTTCACCATTGGATGGATTATTTCTCTTTACTATTTTATTTGTTGATTTTTTTGGAGTTTTGACTTTTCTAGATTTTTTGACTGTTCTGGATTTTTGGATAACATGCAGAAGGAGATGGATAAAGATAGGGAGGCGAATAAGTGGTTTTAGAAGACATGCGATAAGGATATGGGTGAAGGACTCAAGCATCAAGTTCTATATCAGGTATTAAGAGCCCATGTTCGAACCGACTATTGGTTGTTGGTACAATCTTATGAGGATAAATGGATTATGCAAGAGGATGAATTAGAGGGATTTGATGGGGGAGATACATGGGATAATGGGTGGGATGTTGGAAAGTGTATGGATGGAATGATGGGGTGGATATGTGATGGGGAGATGTGTTTAGGACCAACATTGGCACATGTGGTGGTGGATGTGAAAAGATAAAATGATTAATGGATGGAGAATGCGGGGATAATGGAGGAGACAAAATAGTGTATTTTGGGACATAGGGACCCAAAATAGATGTAGGAGAGGGTGGATGAAAAGGATTAGCTTTTGGATGAGCAACTTTGGATGTTCTTACAGATTTTTCATTTAATGGCATTGCGTCTTTTTTCTTTGGGATCCACACGGTTTTGATCTTTTCTTTGGTGGCTCTTTGCGAGCTATAGATTTGATTTTGATTTTAGATTTTGTTTTTCTTTTCTTTACCATGTCTTTTAGAGGGGACATGGGAAGCTTTAGATTCATGTGGGTGTTTAGATTGATGCATTTTTCCTCTGGCATCCAAAGTGCTTGTACTAGCAATGGGATGGGTGTGAGAAGATGGATGATGTGGAGTGATGGAGGTAGGATTATGAGGATTACGTGTAGATGGAGAATATGTAGGTATGTGCCTTTGTTGATCCTAATTATGATGTTTATGATGGATGACATGGATAGGCCTTGGATGGATAAAAGGATGAGATGAAGGAGGTGATTTTGGGATATACGGACCCAAAGTAAATGGAGTGGGTGGAGGGACATAAGAACCCAAGATGATGGAGTAGATGAAGGATGGGATATGGTAGATGGAGGGATGTAAGGACCCAAGATGGATGGAGCAGATGAAGGAGGAATATGGATGGTTGTTTTGAGGCAATACGATAGAGGAGGAGGGATTGCAGCATATGATTTGGTGGAGTGATGGGAAGAGCCGACATTTCTTTTGGAAAAGGCTCGTTGAGGATGTCTAGAGGTTGTACCAATGTGTTTAGATTGTGAGTCTTGGGGAATAGATCCAAGACCTTGCATGCAGATTTGTTCTTTGACTTGGATGGGCTCTAAAATACCTTGCTTGTGAAGGCCTAGACCTTTTCCTTGATAGTTCATGTTCTTGAGCATTCGATCCATGATAGGATTTTTGTTATTCTGAAAACATGATGCGAGTCCATTATTAGGTGGGGGATGATGGGTGGTATATACACTGTGTTTTTCTTCTACAAGGAGGCCACCATGGAAGAATGTGAGAGTACCAAGGGGATATGCAAGCCGTGTGGGGATAGTATTTTTAGGGCGCATACGGGGGATCCCAGAAGGAGATGATGGGACAGCAGATTTGGATGGGTGGTATCCGGAGAGGGAGTAGGGGATATGATAGTATCTGATTTTGTGGTAGCAGGCTCATGCAATGGAGATGGAGGTGGAGTAGTAGAATATTGAATGTCAAGAGGATCACGGGATGGAATGGATGGGGACCTGCGGATCTTGTGGTAGACTAGATGGGATGGTAGGATCTTGATCCGGAGGAGGGATATGCTGGCATGCTTTAGATCAGTTTGGCATTGACTCATCATGTGCAAGAGGCATGATAATGGAGTCATGGGGGGACTCTTCAAGTGGGGAAGATGGAAGGATGGAGGATTCAAAATATTCCTGGGAATGGATACCAGGAGTGGAAGAAGTGGATTGGATTTGGGTATCATCAATGGGTTCGACGGCTCTCGGAGTAGGGGGTGGGTGTTCAATGGATTTGGTAGATGTGATGGTAGGAGATGGGAACTTAGTAGATTTAGAGGATGTGATGGTAGGAGATGGGACTCAAAGGGATTCCAGAGGATGATGGTGGGAGATGGGACTTAGTGGATTCAAGATGTGATTGTATCATCAGTGATAGGTGTTGGATGGAGAAGGGTCTCTGCCACTAACCACTCATGGATGATGGGTTGGGATGGCATGGTTCCACAACCTAATGTGTGAGGGGGGATGTTTCCTTTGTTATAAGTCCTTGGAGAAACTTGAATACGCTAGGTTGAGATGGCGAGGTGGGAGTGGATGAAGGTTTATGGATTAGTGGACTAGGATTAGATGGAAAATTAAGACTGGATGGAGGATTAAGGTATGGATATGGGCATGGGGAATTAGGATAGGATGACATGGACGGTGGATCATTGGTAGAAGATATGGGCAGCGTGTTGTAATAAAGGTATTGGGATGGTGGATTAGGATGGGAAGATGTAGGTGTTGGATTAATATAAGGTAAGTTGATGGGTGTGTTTGACTAGGATAGGAAGGTGTGAATGTAGGATTAGGCTGAGTGGATTGGTATGGAAGATTAGGGTAGTGGGTACATGTGGATGAAGGATTGAGATAAGAGGATGTGGATGAGGGATCAAGATAGGGGTATTGTGATGGAAAACTAGGATAAGGGGATGATGTAGATGAAGGATATGGTGGATATGATGGATATCCCTTGTCACAGGTGGCATAGGGGCATGATTAGGCATGAATGAAGACATAACATGATAACTCAAAGGGGTGATTGGATTTTGGAAAGCGGACGGAGAAAACTTACTAGCAATGATAGTGTCAAGGGGATCTATGTCACATTCTTCTTGATTGACAAGACTTTCGTTATCATCATTGACGTAATTAGGGTTTCCCTTGACCACTATTGATAGAGGATATGGATTCATGATGATGAAAGGATAAAGAGGATGGATCAAAGATAATGGATGGAAATGGACTAAAGCTCAAATCAAGATTTAGGACAAGCTTAGATCGGGATTGGATTAAAGATTAGATTAGGATGATTGGATGATGTGATGGGATTGATTTTGACAATTGGATTTGATTATCAAAGGATGATTACGACATCGAATCTGCTTCGATATGGAAGTAGATTGATTGGCTCGAAGGTGATTGGATAAGGATGTGATTGGATTGGATAAGCCCAATCGATGATCAAGTGATGGATTGGATAGGATGATGGAAGGGATTGTAAACCCCGTTCAGAGATTATCCTAGGTGACTTAGGATGTTGATTGATTGGATTAAATGATAAAGAGATGATTATGGAACTGAATCCACTTTGAGATTGAAAATGCATTGATTGGGCCAATAAGGATGTTTGACTTAGGATGGATGAAAATCCTAAGAGGGTGTTGATGATGACGATCAAATCAGATACTTGGTCAATTTGGATAATAACCTGAGATAAAGTTTAGGGGATTTGGATGGGGAAAACGATGATTTGATTGGAGAAATGGATGATTGACTACTTGGAACGAGTAAACATCTACTCACAATAGATGAATGATTCTTGAAACGAGAAGATGAAGGTTCAGAATGGTCGAAAGATTACTCAGAATGAGTAAAATGATTGATCAAGATTATTGAATGAGAGTTCAAAATGATGAAAGGACATTTCAAATGAATGAACGTTTACTCGAAACGAGTAAACAGATGATCGGAATGATCGAATGAGAGTTTAGAATGATAAAAGGATGTGTCAAATGGATGAACGTTTACTTGGAACGAGTAAACAGATGATCTGAATGACAGAACAAGAGTTCAGAATGATGAAAGGATGTGTTGAATGGATGAATGTTTACTCAGAATGAGTAAATGAAGAGAATGGTAGGGTATGCCCCCCCTCGAGGAGGCAGATGGGGAAGAAAAAGGTGCCTCAACCAACTTCTCAAAAGTAGGGAGTGGTATATGTCATCGGAAAGAGCACGAAAAAATGAGAACTATTTTTTAATGGAGTCAATCGGATAAATGGTGTGGAAATGGTGGCCTTGGGAAGAAAAAGTAGGTCAGGTCCGCCAAAGCATGAGGTTAGGTCTGCCAAAGCATAAGGTCAGGTCTGCCAAAGCATGAGGTTAGGTCAGCCAAAGCATGAGGTCAGGTCCACCAAAGCATGAGGTCAGGTCCACCAAAGCATGTGGTCAGGTCCACCAAAGCGTAAGGTTAGGTCCACCAAAGCGTAAGGTCAGGTCCGCCATAGCATGAGGTCAGGTCCGCCAAAGGATGGGGAAGAAAAAGGTGCCCCAACCAGCTTCTCAAAAGTATGAAGTGGTATATGTCGTTGGAAAGAGCACGAAAAAATGAGAAGAATTGTTTTTGAACGGAGTCAATTAGATAAATAGTGTGGAAATGGGGGCCCCGGGAAGAAAGAGCAAAAGGTCAGGTCTGCCACAAAGATGAGGTCAAGTCCCTATAGCATGATATCAAGTCCGCCACGAACATGATGTCAGTCTGCTATAGCATGGTCATCCACCAAAGGATGGGGTTAGGGTCTAAAGGATAAGGTCAAGTCCACCACAAAGGATAAGTTTAAGCTTGATTTTTGATGGATGATAAGGCAAAGGACCCAAAACATAGCAAACATTGATAAAAAAAGATTTTGGCTAGACTGAAAATGACTAGTTTTGCATGAGAAAGACAATTCAAATAGCACAACCCTAAGATTTAGTAGAAATGGGTATGGCTAACAAAGTCTTCTACTCTAGGATGAACATGGTTGCTAAGGAGTCCTCGATATACACCCGGTACGTGAGGCCCAAACCGTGAACAACAACCCATTACAAGCGTGAGTCGGGAACCTTAGCGAGATACTAAAGGCTCGGACCAACTCTTCACATCATCTCGATGCTTCGCCAATTACAATGTGGTTGGATTGAGGTACAACTTTCGCTCTCCCCCCTTTATATACCCTGCCGATATGCGTGGTTGGAATCGTCCCTTGGGGTGATGAAATCCCCAAGCAAGTCCCACTAAGAAAATGAAAATAGGGTGACTCAAAGGACTTGGAAAGCTACAATTTCTCATCACCCAAGATTGCCAAATGGCGCAAGGGGATTGGATATGTCAAATAGCCTTCCACAAGCACGCCAAACAAGGTTTGTTGACCCCTCTAATTAAACTATGTGCCTAGTTTAACAAAAGACAATCGGCAAAAACTTGAAATTTCACCTTCTCGAGGTTAGGTCCGCTTCACCGTGGTCGTCCACCGAGAGGCCAGGTCCACCGGTTAGGGTCCGCCACCGGAGGTCAGTCCGCCTAACGTGGGTCAGGTCCGCCACCGAGAGAGGTCAGTCCGCCACCGGTCATTCCGCCACTAGGGTCGCCCTCGCTTTACCAGAGAGGTCAGTCCACCACTGTATTAGTCCGGGCCATGGGAGAGGTCAGGTCCGCCACCAAAGAGGTCAGGTCCGCCAATCTGTAACTTGAACCTGTGAAAATGCCAAAAATAGAAAATGTGAAAGAAAAAGACTCGCTTGTGGGTCCCATTGAGCATGCTAGAAATGTGATAGGGGAATATAATCATTAAAAGATGAGCAACAAACTAAAGAGAGTGCAAATAACAACTAAAAACACCCTACACTTCAAGATTGGGCAAATGATGAACTTAACAACATAAGAATGGAACTTTTTACCTTGTAGAGTTGTTCTTTGGTTGGCCCTTTGATTGTAGATGAGATGTATGCTCCTTGATGGCAAGTAGATGCAAGATGTGAAGTGTGAGATGCAAGATAGTTGGACAAAATGGATGCAAATGGCTAAGTGTAGATTGAGAAACAAAATTGCAAGAGTTTGGCTAGCAAAATGATCTCTCCTCTCAAATGAGAAAAAAGGGGTATTTATAGGAATTTTGAGAATTCCAAGAAGAAATGGACATTGAGATTGATCCTGCACATGGCCAAGATAAGGCGGTGAGTTGAGAACTCACAAGCCCCCTCACATCTCATGGCAAGGGGAGAGGCTTAAGAAAGATGAGGTGGACATGAGGGTGTAAGAGAAGTACGTGACATGGATGTACTTCAAAGGACCATAGGGATTTGGTCAAGATATCCTCATAAAGGATGTCCTTGTCCCATGTGGGTGAGAGGACATGTGAGAATTAAAAATTCCTCAAATATCCTCATGGGGAGAAGGGAAAGAATAAAGAATTCCCTTGAGTGCATTGGGGAATTAAAAGTGAATTAAAAATTCACATGGGGAAGTGGAGTGCCTTGTCCAAAAGGGGAAGGCCTTTAATAAGGTTGACCAAGGACACATGTCATAAAGGACATGGGGAAGAGAAAAGGAATTTAATATTCCTTGAAAGATGAGAGTGGAATTAAAAATTCCTCAAAGGACTTTGGGAAGACAAAAGGAATTAAAAATTCCTTGGGGGATGGGAAGAGTTGACTAAAGGGGGTGATTAGACAAGCTGATGAGGGGTTAGAGGAAGGTTAGGTGGCTAAGAGAGATTAGAGGCCAACTTGCAAAAGTTGGAGGATGTGACACCTCCTAATCAAGGATTAGGCATGTGCACACCTTAATGATGATATTAGAAGAAGGATTAAGATAAGATAAAAATGATGGAGGATGTGACATGAGGAATTAAATAAATTTCTATTTTATTAATTCATTTGGATGAAAAGAGGATTAGCAGATAAGGTATTATTGATTAAATACCTTAGCCTAAGGTGACTAGTTATTAATTAAATAATAGCAAGATACTTGCACTAATGAAAAATAAGATGAAAGGGAATGAATTTGGATAAATTAAGTGTCCAAATTTAGACATCTACACTATTTAAATTTTTTTGTGCCATAAAGAATTCACCTTCATCATGTGCTTATATAATTTCAAGTGACTCAAGACATATTTGGTTTAATGTAAGTTTCCAGTAATTCATACCATTTACCATTCTTCCTTGGTAGATTTATGTATGAAAAATGTTGTAGCATATAGACACTTTTGATAATTCCAAACAACTCGCTGCCTTCTTTCATAAAATCTTTGGTGTGTTCAATAAAATGCAATGTAATCAACATTATCAATATGTTTCATAAAATGCATTACGTAATTTTTTTCTATGTGTGATTGTGAATATGCAATATTCAATGTCATGCTGAGGAAATGACCAAAGCCTCTAACACCAGAAAAACGTGCAGTAAAAAATGCAAGGAGAAGAGAATAAAAAATTGCAGCTCATGAACCACAAGAATTGCAGCCCATACAACCAAAAATTCCCATGCAACCTAAGAGATATGTACAATTGGAAAAAAAAAGGGAAAAAATGGAAAAAGTTAGTGGAAAGACACAAATGGATCCCCAAGTTGGAGGCACATCATCAACCATAGGTGAAGTTCAGTTCACATCTCTAGTTGAAGACACACCAACAACAACATGTGGTCTTCCAAGTACATCAAAAATTACACCTACAATTGAAGACACCATCAACAACATTGCCTTTCAAAAGTACATCAGAAAACATGCCTCTATTTGAAGTCTCTCCACAAACGACATCTCAAGTTGGAGGTACAACATCGTTTACATATCAATCTCAAGTTATGTCATCAATTGCACCTCTGATTGAAGGTACACGATCTATACTTGGTGTTGTGGAAATTCCTAATGTTGACACAAATTTACATTTGAAAAATACTCCTAGATTTTTGCATAGAAAACCTAAATTTTTGATTGATATTGATTCCAATGTTTTGAAATGGATGCCTAATAAGATGTCAAAATGTACATGTCAAAGAGTTGCATAGAGAATATGGAGTTTTTTTTTTGAGAAGCTAAGTGAGGGTGGAAGATGCCAACTATTTGTTGAAATGATAAGGAAACTCAAATTTAGGCTCACCATGAAGGCTCTTAGGCTGAGAGTTTTGAATGAATCAAGTGAAAATTCCATTGTAAATAACTTGATGAGTTCATATGAGAGCGTGGGTTCTACCTCACGCACGAAGAATAGTTGTGCCACAAGATGTGTGATGACAACAACATTGTTAAGTAGTCAAACAAGGAACAAGGTGAACCTTACAAAGACTAGTATGTCTTTGAAAATAATTAGATCATCTCTAATGAGAGCCAAATGAAGGCTTGAAAGATTGGAGAAACCAAATAGCAATGAGTTATGGGCATCCTCAGGTAGAGTGCCATAGAGAGATAAAAGAATTGCTCAAGACTTGAGATATTTAATAGTAGATTATTGGAAGAATAACACAAGGACCTCTCCTAATCAAAGAGATGTTGTAAGAAGGAGAATTGTTATTAAAATCTATGAGCCACATCCAAAGCATTATTTGGGTACCACTCAAACCCAATTTTTTGCTGATTTTGTACAAAAGTTTCCTAAAATTAAAATATGTCAAAAGTATTTTGAAATTCTAAAGCCTTTTTATGTGAAAATAAATCACACATGCACTACTTGTATTTGTAGAGTACATATTGATTTTTCTAACCATTATGATGTTTATTGACGTTTATGTGTAAATATGCATACTAAAAATGTTTTGTAGGAATGTAACATAAGACCTCCACCCAAATCCTCAAGGGAATTCTTATCTTCCATTTGATGTGAAAGATAGGATGGTAAAAAAATTTTACAAGTCATGTTTGGATGGCACATGTCATTATTATGGTGGCATGCAATATTTTCCAATTTACCAACACATGGATAGTACATGCACAATTGGGGACAACATTGTGGAATTTGGAAAATACAAGATAGTGGCCTATAGTCTAAAAGATGGTAAAGAAACAAAGAAGTGTGAATTGGTCAGTTATAATATTCTAGTATATCAGTTTATGGGCATTTTTCATGATTAGGTGGTCTATGAGTATGCAAGGCATACACATAGAGCTCAATGGTTGGACTCACAGTTCAAATTATGCATGGACACATTTCCACTTCATAGCATCATTTCAGTTGTCAACTTCATGGAGAACTACACACTACAACCATAGAACAAGGTGCAATCACAGTAGTAAAACTCCACACAGGTTTCTATATTTGTGCATATAGCATTCATTCATGCAAATGATAGTATAGAGGATAACAAGAAAGTATTGAGGGAGTATGACTTTTACATCAGTGATGATCACACACATTTTACCGAGTTTGTGCAAGGTTGCTTTTAGATGTTCTATGTTGATCTAAATAGCAGGGGCATATCATTCAGTCAACATATCATATGGTCAGATAACTGTACATCACAATTCAAGAATTCCAGAATGTTTTACTGGTTGAGTAGGATGCATAGGATTAGTGGTGTTCAACATATGTGGAACTTCTCAAAGGTTGGGCATGGAAAGGGGGAACATGATGGAATGGGTGCATGTATCAAAAGAGCCCTTGCATGAGAAGAGTTAAAGTACAAAGATAGTGTAAATTTGATAGATGCAAGATCAATTGTTGAGTGGTGCAATCATGCAATGGGTCTAGGTAGTCAAGGTAATTCTTTAGTTCATATATTTTTTCATTTAGTAGATGATACTGACATTGCAAAATATGAGGATTGTTGTACACTAATAGGATCGAGTGAGCTACACTCTTTTAGAAGCTCCAATGTAGGTACATGGACTATCTATACATGGAAGATGGCATGTTTTTGTTCTACATGTACACTTCGAGCATGGTATGATTGCGAGTCAACAGAGTGGGCTGACGAATGGTCTATAAGAAGTCTAACCCCACTTGACACTTATTAGCTCCTGACAGCTCTACAAATCATGAAGATGCAATCATCTATTGACTTTGATCATGTATCAAACCTTGTAGAACTAGGTAATATATCTTACTTTCAATTTTTATTTTGATGTTCATTAAATACATCTAACAAGATGAACATATCAATGAAGGGCACGCATATGCAGTGATTGCAGATGAAGACAATGAAGAGGGTACAAATTATTACCTGTGTCATTGTATCGAGGCTAAAAATAAATTCGAGGCCCTAGTTATAGATGGAGAAAACATAGAATATCCTATAGGTTTAGTGGTTTTTATTGAAACATGGCTTAGAAGGTACCCAATTAAGAATTTTGCAGTTTGGTTGTTTGAGGGCTTCAACATGCATCATAAGACTCTTCACTACTCAAATATTTTTGTCACCAACAATGTTCATTTGATCAAATATAAGGGAAGACCAACAAACAAGAACTTGTGGAAAGTGTGTGAATCTGACCACGAGGCAATACTTGACACGATAAAGAGTAGAGCAAATCCAGATGGTTCCCTGGATTGATTGGTAAGTATGCACATTGAATTTGTAAAGTCATGTTATTGATCATTGCTTTATTTCAAGCGTTTAAGTTTGATTGTAGAAGGGTTTGCAAAATTGCATTAATGTAGATATGCAAAATGATTGGAGTGATGACATGTAGCCTTGGGTGTGAAAATGTGTGATTTTGAGTGAATTTGAGTGGTTTTATGGTACAGGAGCACCTACACCTTACTTTCACAATTGGAGCATTAGGTGTGTCTAGGGAGGTTGCAATTTTTTCTTTATGTTTATTTTCTTTAATAAGGTCTATAAAGAATATTTGGTGTCTCAATTATCCATTTTTGTAAACAAGGTCATTGAGTGTAGGTGTTTTAGAAGGCGTCTCTTTGGAAAAGAGGCCTAATTGGCCTAGTTGCCCCTATAGTATAGTGGGATTTTGGAGAATACATTGAAAAACCCATCTCTAGGATTCTTGTGACCTTATGACCACTTCAAACACCCTTGTTTAAGCCTGCACATGCTTAATAATCCTTCATATTATGTTTCCCCTAAACTTCACCCACTTTTAGACTCTAAAACCTCAAATTTACATTAAAAAATGTACTTAGACTCTCAACTAGGGCTTCATGCCCAAACATACACATGACCTCCCCAGTCCTTGCAAACCTTGAAACACATCAAACCTCACAAGATCTCACTAAAACCAACTGGTTCTAGCCTTCTTCAAAACAAATTCTTCAATCTGCTACTTCAACCCATGCCTTTTAGGCCCAAATTCATGCATTTTATACTTGATTTTCATTTGAATTTTAGGGCCCTTCTTCATGCTGCAATTTTTTTTAGAGCAAAAGATGGAGGTTTGCAAAAGTTATCTGATGCCCTAGGTCAGTTTTTCCCTTGTAAATGTATGAAAATGTTCTTCAGAATACACTTTTCATAGTTTTTTGAGTATTTGTGCAATACTAATGGATGGAAAGTAGGGAATAGGCCTTGGGGAACTTGTTGGAGTCTTTTAAAGGAATTAGGGGTGTTGGGGTGTGCCTTGACAAGTTGAAAACTTCCTTGTACATGCCTACTTAAGCCTTGTTTATGGCTTGTAAATCAATTTTTTGATACATTTTTTTTGGGTGTTTGATCCCGTGCTTTTGGGAACTTGTGGAGGATGGTGTGAGGAATCTAAAACCATGTTTCATTGTCTAGTTAATGCCTTTAATCAATTTTTATTTTGACTGTCCTATTGGTGAATGTTGCAAAGTTGCATGGGCTTGTGTAGGAGTGATGGAAGAATGGATGTTTTTGGGTGCAAGGTCTGTTTGTTTGGTCATGTTGTGTTGTTTGAAGAGTGTTTACATCATCCCAGAGTCTTTTTGAGATGTTTGGTTGTGTGAGTCAAGTTGAGTGGGCAAGTTACATTGTTTTAGGTGTAAAATCATGAAGGTTTATTGAATCTAGTGCTTCCACAATCTCCCAAGTCCTAAAACCAACTCAAACACTATCCATTAACCCCATACATGCTTAAAAGCTCAAAAAAACAAGAATCCCAAACAAATGTTTTCAAACCCTAGACTGAAACCCCTTTATTCACATGCATTTCTCCACAAAACACTTAGGAACAACATATATATCTTCTTTATTCCTCTTCCTAAACTCTAGTCATGCATCCTATATGTAAACTAGACTCTAGAGGGCCCCTTACCAACCAACTTTGCAACTAAATTTCAAATGCTTAATGACCATTGGGAACATAAACACACCATTACAAGTTTCTTAACATCACTTTTCCATACATGGCAATGTTTTTAACTCTATGACCTTTAAATACATTGTAAACACCTATGAATCCTCTAAAACTATACTAATGGCTTAAAAAAAGCCTTATTACATTGACAAGACCCCATCCTTATAAAAACTTACTAAATTTCCACTAAAGGATACAAAGATTCTTAAGTGCAAGAACACCATTTTTCCAATATTTTGACTCGAAAACCCAAAAACTCAACCTATAACATAAATAATGGTCTTGTTAGACCTTGTCCATGATTAAAAGACTCAAAACATTCATTGTGAACCTACTGATCACCATTTACCATCAAATGAACATAATTGGAGGATGAGGTGTAGGTGCTTCTGTACCAATTCAGGCCTAGGAGGCATAGCTTGAAGTAGCAAATTAAAGCAATAGTTTGGAAGAAGGTTAGAACCTGGTTGTTTTAGTGTTATCAGGTGGAGTTTGATGTGTTAGAAGGCTGGAAAGGCATGGTAGGTCATTTGGATGTTTGGGCTTGGTGTAGGGGCACCAACCTTCTCTCTATTTTTCATGAAGAGTTTGATGGGCAGTGTGTGTGTTAGGGTATTTGTGTTGACTCCATGAGTTCAAATAAGGTCCTAAGTGACCATTATATGGTACTTGGTCAACTTTGAGGGGATTATGTATTCATTTTGTAATGATTGTAAATCAAATGGAAAGGAGTGTCAAAGTTGTCAAGATGGTGTCAAAGGTGGTAGTATATTATTTTCTTGAATAAGACATGGTTTTTAGGTGAAAAAGGTCTCATTAGACCCATTGTAATAGGTTAGGTGATTAAAAGGGTAAAAAATAGCAAACATTGCAAACCATGTAATGATGTTATTAAATTTGGTAAAAGATGAAATTGTGATCTCCAATAGTCATAAGTGGTTTAAATTTCAATTGGGAGGGTAGTTGTTCATTGGTTGAAAAGGAGAAGCCTTTTAAAAGGCATGAGGACACTATTTGTAATGTGGGCTCAAAGTTTAAGGTATTGGCAATAATTTTTTTTTGAGTTTTCTTCATTTTTTTGTGTTTCTTTCACATTTTGCAGACCTGTAGGAGTCGTACAGACTGACATTTGCTATGTAATCTTTCATTTCTCATGGAGGACTGTGTTAGCCTTTTTTGCATCAAGTTTGAAAGAATTTAATAAAGATTTGTTGAAGAAATCATTGTTTTCCTGTGATAGGCCAAGAGCACGCTATTGAGGGTTTTGTGATAAAAATCATGTCTTAAAGGGCCCTTACACTGACTGTATCTGCTGTAACTAGTGTAATGGGCCATAGGGGGTCTGATTAAGTTGTAGGTTGCATGATTAGAGTTGTGGGGAAGGAACAAAGGAGATAAGACTGTTGTCCTATTAACTTTTGTTAAAGAAAACACATGAAAATGGAGCCCTTAGCCTAGGGTTTGTGAAAATGAATGAGTGTGGAATTTTTTTCAACTTTTGAGTACATAAAGGTCAGAATACACATGTTTGAGTTGGTGGCATGGTCTGGGAGGTTGTGCAAGTGGTATTTTGAATAAACCCTCTTGGTTTGACATGAAATTGAGGGTTTTGTGGTTTTCTATGTTGGAAGGGTTAGCCCTAGGAAAAAATTGTGGTTTCAGAGGTTTGAGGGCATAGGAAATGCTGCCCCAAAGTGTCAAGGGCCCGTGAGAAGCTTACATATATGTTGCTTTGTAATTTAGGCCTAATCAACCTAAATAGTTTAGCGTAAAAGGGGTGATTTTAGGATGTTGGTCCAAAATACTTATTTCTAACTTTGGGATATGTGTTAAAACTCTAAAATGGGTGTTTAAAACCATCATATTTTTTTTTAGGTGTCTTGGAGAGTATTTGAGTAAAAGGCCAAAAATTGAGTTTGCACTACTACTAGGATCATGTGTGAAATTGAGAAATGGTGCTTTTGATTGTTGTCTAACTTATAAGATTGCTTGAATTTCTTTAAAATACCATTTTAATCTTGTTAGATGCCTCTTGAAGGCAATTTGTTAATTTGATTAAGTTTGAGCCTCTTGGTCTGCTGAACCCCTTAAGAGTTAAAAGTGCAAAATGACTGCAAATTTTAGCATGATGTTACTCGGACACTGTGAGGCTTAAAAAATTCTCATAAAATCCTATGAGATAATGTTTTGCCCCTCTACAATAATATCTTTTTTTTTCTATCTCAGAGGGGTTTTCCTGTGGCGGTGAGATTTCTCTTGGGGGAAAAATTGTCAAATGCAAGTAGTGAAAAGTTGCAAAGTGTTGCAAATTTTGTTCTACAATTCATGACCAAACCAACTATTCCCAACGCAGGTCTAAGCAAGTTTTATGATAGAATGGTCCTCTTTTCACACCCAAACACTAATCACTGAGCCATGTTCAACCCGCTGAGTCCTTCGTGAAGTTCGGCGCAAAAATGGCTAAATTTTACCATGACGCTACTCGACACCATGATGCTTAGAAACTTCTCATTTATACCTATGGAATTGTGTTAGGCCCCCATACAATAACCTCTCTCGGTTTTTTCTATCTCGAAGGTATTTTCCCATGGTGGTGACTTTTCACTTGTGGAAAAAGTTGTCAAATGCAACCAGTGTAAAGTTGCAAAGCGGTGCAACTTTCATCTCTCTATAACTAACATGACCAAATTAACTGTTCCACTATATCTAATTGGGTATGTTTACACTAGAATAGTCCTTTTCTCACCCAAATATGTCGGAATCGCCCGAAGCCATGTTCAATACCGGAATCCTTTAAAGAGTACAAAGTAAAATGGCTACAAACTCCAACATGACATTACTCGCATACCATGAGGGTTAGAAAATTATTAGAGCCATGGAGTTGTAAGGTTGTACCCCTACAATAACCTCTTATTTTTCACTATCTTGGAGGCTTTTCATATGGCAAAGGAGATTTCTCTTGGGGAAAACGTGTCAAATGCAAGTAGTGAAAAGTTGCAAAGTGGTGCAACTTTTGTTTTACAACTCATGTGACCAAAATAACTATTCCAAAACATTGAAATGGGTAAATTTACACTAGGGATGGACCTATTTCACACCCAAATGCATCAGATCACTCCAAGTTACGTTCAACTGGCTGAATCACTCAAAAGTCTAAAGTGCAAAATGGCTGCAAATTTTAGTATGACGTTACTCAGACGCTGTGATCCTTAGAAACTTCTTGTTAGAGTCTATAGAATATTGTTGTGCCCCTCTACAATAACCTCTCTCAATTTTTGCTATCTCATAGGTGTTTTCTTTTCCTGTGGTGGCGAGATTTTTCTTGGAGAAAAAGTTGTCAAATGCAAGTAGTGAAAAGTTGCAAAGTGGTGCAACTTTCTTTCTACAACTCGTGTGACCAAAATAACTATTTCAATGCATCTGGGTGGGTACATTTACTCTAAAAATGGTCCTCTTTAACACCCAAACGTGCCGAATCGCTCCAAGCTGTTTTCAACCGGCTGAATCCCTTAAGAGTCCAAAGTGCAAAATGGCTACAAACTTCAACATGATGTTACTCAGAAACTGTGAGGCTTAGAAAATTCTCGCCATAGCCTATGGAATTTTGTTGTACCCCTCTAGAATAACCTCTCTCAGTTTTTTCTATCTTGAAGGAATTTTCCTATGGCGGCGATATTTCTTTTGGGGAAAAAGTTGTCAAATGCAAGTAGTGAAAAGTTTCAAAGTGGTGCAACTTTTGTTCTACAACTCATGTGATCAAAATAAATATTCCAACCAGTCTAAGTGGGTATGTTTACACTAGGAATGGTCCTCTTTCATGCCCAAACATGCCAAATCGCTTCGAGCTATGTTTAACCGGCTGAATCCCTTAAGAGTCCAAAGTGCAAAA
>VDFB02384257.1:0-20334 GCA_007258455.2 Sequoia sempervirens
GAGAGGGAGAGAGGGAAAGACCTGAGAGGAAGAGAGGGAGAGTGGGAGAGAGAGAGAAAGTCTCGAGAGGGAGAGAGGAGAGTGTGATAATATATAGTGATAGAGAGAGAGGGAGAGAGGGAAAGACCTGAGAGGAAGAGAGGGAGAGTGGGAGAGAGAGAGAAAGTCTCGAGAGGGAGAGAGGAGAGTGTGATAATATATATATTATCGGTAATAATGTTGATTTTATTAATAATAGTAAAATACAAATCAATTCTCATTACATCTTCATTTTAAAACCCCCTTGCCAACGCCACTAAGCTCCTCTAAATGTGTCCCTAGCCCTACCTCCTAACCACACTACAATCATCTCCATGGTTTCCACCACTCAAGGGGCCAAAAATTCCTCTAACCAACCCTAAGGAAATAAACCTTCAAAAAACAAAATTGGTCGTTCACACCAAGAGACCATAATCATTCAAGTTTTAAAGTTTCTACTTTCCCAAGGCCCCTTACAAAAAGACACCCCAAACCCTCACAACCATTAGGTACTACCACCACCATCAACAGGTTGACACCAAAAAAATGGGACCATTCCTTATGTTCAAAAAACATCTCGCCTCCCGCCCTGAATACTGGATCGCACTCACCAATTCTCTTCCCAGAGTTTAAGCGTTGCATCCTCTACATTTACTCTTACCAAAAGTCCTTCCTTGATTTTGAAAAAATATGCATTTATAGCTCCTTCCACCATCACCCCTTAAGGCTGATCATCTGTGAGGGAGAGATTTCAAAAATCCTCTATTTGTTCCTCATCTTTGGCTACAAATGTCAAAGCCCATTTGGATAGCACATTTTCCTCCTCATTACCCTATCTCTGAGTATGTGTCACCCTAAATCATTCAAAGGAGTTAACATCTCTTGTATGGCATGTCTGTATTTCTGAAAATTCCATGCTTGTGTTGTGCCTGCCATGATGGCATTCACAATAACAAGGGAGTTTCCTTCCAAATGCAATTTTCTGACTCCCATCTTCCACCCAAGTTTGACAACTTGAAGCACTCCCATTGCTTCCGCCACATTATTGGTCCCTTCCCAGATTCTTTTTGCTTCCAACATCAAAATGCTACCATTACTATCCCTAGCCACACACCCTATCCCCAATGGCCCTAGGTTTCCTTTTGAAGCCCCGTCAAAATTTATCTTGGTCCATCCATCCTCCGACTGTATCCACTTTACCACTTCCCCCGCTTCCAAAACCAAATTCCCCCAACACAGCCCCTGATAGGCTGGATCTTTATCCCTGGCCATTCCACTTGAACGTGCTTATCCTGAGCTGTGTATGGTACCTTCAACTTAAAGTACTTGGATGTTGCAGCTCCAACAATTTCTTCAATAGAGTGGTCTATTCTAAAACAAATTCTATCCAACTATTTTGTTTTCTCCTGGAATAACCTCCTATTCCTCTCCTTCCAAATCTCCCATACAACTATAGAAGGACAAACATTCCAAATGCATGAAAGTGTAGATCTTCCATCTCATTGTGGACAACAAATAAATAGTTGCTTCAAATATTCCGGTAGAGGTCCCTGCCAACCTAACTTACCACAAACCATATTCCAGCAATGGGAAGCAATGTCACATTGAAGTAGTAGGTGGTCCACTAATTCCTTGCCTTGTTCACACATAATACATAGTGAGGGCCCTACAAACCCCAGCCTTCTCTTGTGCTCTCCTATGAGTATTTTGCCCCAAAAGGCGAGCCAAGCAAAGGTCCCCACCTTCATAAGAAACTCCTTGCTCCAAAATAGATGAGAAGGCCATACTTCCTCCTGCCCTCTAGACTCGAGAAATTGATACCCAAGTTTAACCGAATAACTTCCATTATAATCTCCACACCACACCACCCTATCCTCACCACTATTTAGAAGCACCCTCCTACTATCAAAAATATCCTTCATTAAAGATAGTTGATCCGTCATTAGCCCCATTTGGCTAATATCCTTCCATACCCACTCTTCACCATTAGCACCTTGCTTTCGCTCCATATAGTCCCTAACTCTTCTACCCCATTGCTGCATAAAAAGTAACTTCAAATTCAATACTTGGGGATTTTCGGCCAACACTAGTACACCTTCCCACAAATCCTCCCAGAACTTTTCCATCTGCCCATCTCCAACTTACCATGTAATATGCTCTACAATAACTAGTCAACAAGACACTATGAAGTTTCTAATTTCTAAATCTCTAGGGGGGTTTTGAATCATGAATATTCTATGATTATCCTCAAATTCAAGATATTTTAACTTTAGAATCCTGACCCAAAGCTTATTTGGATTTGAATACATACTCCACACCAATTTTGTACCCATAGCTTCATTCATAACCTACCAATTTCATAGATCGTCTCCTCCTTCCTCTTTAGGCTTGTAGATCTTCTCCCATGACAACAATGTCATCTTGTCTTGTTCTCATTCCTTGTTCCAAAAGAACTTCCTCATTTTCTGCCCAATAGTACTAATAACCTTTTTTGGGATCTGTAGACACATCATTGAAAAAATTGGAATGGCAAAAATCACTGATTTCAACATTAAAATTCTCCCTACTGAAGTCAACCATCGGCTCATCCACCCATCCATCCTCTATAAGCAACAATCCACCAATTTTTTCAAAAGGGACACTTTACAGGGGCCACTAAACATAGGAATTCCTAGATATTTACCTGGTAGTAATCCAGGTCTCATCTCCAAAATTTTACTGATTTCTCTTTGCTTTCTTATCAGAGTATTAAAGAAAAAGACTTATGATTTCCTCCAATTCACACATTTTCCTAAGAACCTGTTGTAACGATCAATGTTCTACTTCATAATGCGAGCCTCACTAAGAGTGGCTTCTCCCATTAGAAGGGTATCATCCGCAAACTGAAGATGGGATATTGGTTCAACCCCCCTGGCAACCTTAATCCCATTCCACCTTCCATCCACCCTGTATTTTGCAATCAATTGTCCTAACGCTTCAGCCATTATAATAAAAAGAAAAGTAGATAATGGATCCCCTTGCCTTATACCTTTCGAGGACTCAAAAAAATATATTATATATTTATTATATTATATATTAATGTATATTATATATATTAATGTATTATATATATATATATATATATATATATATATATATATATATATATATTAATATATATAATATATATTATATATAATATATATATATATATATAATATATATAATATATATTAATATATATATATATAATATATATATATATATTAATATATTATATATATATTAATATATATCATTTATATATTTATATTAATATATATAATATATATTATTATATTATTATATATTATTATATTATTATATTATTATATATTATTATATTATTATATTATATATTATTATATTATTATATTATTATATATTATTATATTATTATATATTATTATATTATTATATTATTATATATTATTATATATTATATATTATATATTATTATATTATATATTATTATATTATTATATTATTATATTATTATATATTATTATATTATTATATATTATTATATTATTATATATTATTATATTATTATATATTAATATATATTATATATTAATACAAAATTAATATAAATATATATTAATACAAAATTAATATATAATATATATTAATTTAAATTAATATATAATATATATTAATAATATGAAATTAATAATATATAATATATATATTAATCTGAAATTAATATATAATATATATTAATCTGAAATTAATATATAATATATATTAATACAAAATTAATATATAATATATATTAATATATAATATATATTAATATATAATAAATATATAATATATATTAATATATAATAAATATATATATCATATATCATAAGAAATAATAATTTTTAAAATTCAAATAATGGATATCCATTTATAACGGATATCTATTATAAACGGTTATTCGTTGTATTTGTTATAGGTTACACACTTGGACGAGTAGCAATATATATTAATATATTTTATAAATTATAAAATATTAATATATAAATATATATAATAAATTAATATAATATTAATATATATTATATTTTAATATATAATATATATTATATTTTAATATATATTATATATTATATTAATAGATATTATATATTATATATTATTATATAATAATTTAACATAGTATATTAATATATAACAAAAATGTATATTATGACATTGTTATTTTGAAGACTAGAGGTAATGGATATCTGTTTCAAATGGATATCTATTTTGTAAGTTATGTAAAAAACAAAAATGGGACTGTTTTGAGTATTTCAACAGTCCCTAGACATTCTTTCTATCACGAAATTCTCGTGTTTTCTGTTTGCATCAGAAAAAATTCAGCTTTTCAAAGATTCTCTAACACTTTTTTTAGAATTCCAATCATTTGTGTGTTTTTTTTGTTTGTGCAATGGGGAGCAGCAGTCGGAGTAAGAGAAAAGGTAAAAGGAAACTTACAGCAAATCAAATTGAAGCATATAGAGCAAAAGATTGAGAATTTCATAGGAAAAGAAGACAAGGTATGTAAAATATTCAAATTGAAGCTTCTTCTGAACCATTAAATGTTAATTCAAGTGAAGATGAAATAGAAATTGAAAATGAAAACATTGAAATTGAAAATGTGGAAATTGAAAATGAAAATGTGAACAACATTGCTTGAATGAAAATGTTGTTGAAAATGTTATTGAAAATAAAGTTGTTATTGAAAATGTTGAAAATGAAAATGTGGTTGAAAATGAATTTTTTATTGACAATGAAAATGTTGTTGAAAATGAAATTGTTATTGAAAATGTTGAAAATATTGAAAATAGTGAGAATGAAAATGTTAATAACATTGTACTTGAAAATGAAAATGTTGAAAATGAACCTTATGTAACACCTAATTACAAAAGAACCCCTAAATGGTTGGTTCAAATAGATGAGAACATAATTATAATCTTGAAGTAAAAAGGTCACAATGAACGGTTCATTTGTGGGCTACAAAAATGGTCAATGAATTCTTTTTTGATAAGACATTAACCGAAAAAAATGTCAATTTTTTGTGCAATTGCTTAAGATTTACAAAATGAGACCATTATTAAAAAAATTGAAGATTCATCTCATAAAAAAATTGAAAAAAAAATAGTCTTATTGTAAAAAATCTTTTTAATGATCTAATCTCTATTGGAAAGACTAGTAAGGAAAAAGATAAAAGGGTTGCTCGAAGAGTGATCACAACCTCACTAATAATCCATCATTTGAGAAATGCTCGTTTAATGAGACAAATTTGTATTGATTTTAACTTATATCATAAAACATTGTATAGAGTACTCTCAAGAAGAGGAAGACTCAATAGTGCTCTTCAAAATGATACGTGGGATTTTAGTGGGAGGCTTCCACATGTTGATAAAAAGCTAACCGATAATGTAAAGATGCAAATTGAACAATATTGGAATTCTACTTCTAGAGTATCACCGAATGTAAAGGATGTTTTAAAATTATGAATTGGTAATCGAGATCGTACACCACATCCTAAACATTTTTTGGAATGTAGCCAAACAATTTTGTACAAATAATTTTGTCAAGAACATCCAAATTTGCAAATCTCACAAAGGGCTTTTGAGTCTTGCAAACCATTTTTGTTAGAAATGTGTGCCTCAATCATCACAGGCTGCAACCTCTCTTGGAGCAAAGTTGGTGTGACATTCGTTATGTCTAGCTGACTAGCAGTAGTAATCTTGTTGAAATTGCACAGGTCGCAGTGACCTTGTAGAAGTCTTGTTGAACGCTTTCACTTTGGAGTCTATCGTTGCGACAAGAAGCAGTCATTGTGACATCTTACCGCGTGGAGATCTTTGGCCGACAGGCCATTCTATCGCATATCAGGATAACCTACAGTGGCTTGGTGAGAAGTCTTATCGAGATATTAAAGTCTCACCGATAGTATGTTACATGTTGTGGTCTTTGGCATATCTTATATTCTATCAATAAGAAGTCTTACCGATGTGCAAATGTCTCACCGACGGAGGTTCAAGTGTTGGTCTTCAAAGTAACACAAAGGATCTCAGGGAGATCTCTTAGTGACTGAAGAATGTCATACTGATAGCATATGGTTGTCGGGGTAACCCAAATGGTCTTGAGAAGAAGTCCCAGTAAACGATGAAGGCCTCACCGACGGGTGTCTTCGGAGTAACTCAAGGCGATCGGGGAAAGGTCTTGGCGAGAGTGTTAAGTCTTGCCAACCGTTCAATGCTTCGGTGTAATATAAGGAGACTCGGTGGAAGGTCTTAGCAAAAGCGGTATGTCTCTTCGATAGAAAACTAAAGTCGATGCAACATGTGAAGCTCGGTAAAACGTCTTGCCGATAAGGAATCTCTTGCCGATAGGAATGAAATGGATATCGGTAGTTTCGGGATGACTTATGGCATTCGCTATTTCGTCCTGTCGACTATTGGAACCTATGTCGATATTGATATGAAGCATTTTGAGCATCGGGGAGACACTTCTTGTGTCTCACTGACATGTGAACTCTTTTGAATGTCTCCTTGACCATTTGACTATCTACGTGGCTTGTGCTAGACCAATAGGAGAAGTCAAATCTGAACAGTTGGAAGATAGTTCGTTGTGGCGGTTCTGTGAGGAAGTTCGACAAACAAGGAATGACATGAATACATTTGGGAGTAGCAGAGGTTCGATGGTTAGTTTGATCAACAATTGTTGTATCAGTTCGAATTGTATCAGTGGATGAATTCTATTCTATGAAGATTGTAACTTGAAGGTTCCTTTACAAAGATTGATCATTGTGAAAGCTACAATAAACAGATATCAGAAAGATAAGTATGAAACTTGTATGTAACCTTTATTACTATAATACAAAGTGACTTCTCTTGGTGTGGTGGGTTTTTCTCCCGTAAGGGTTTTCCCACGTAAATCTGGTGTTCTTATGTGTTTGTCTAATTGTTTGTTTCTGATATTTAATTCAAAAGTGCATCTTAATTGGACTATAATTGAAAAATTAAAAGTATATATGCATTCTTCCCTGAGGTTTTGACGTTAGGAGAGTTGTTTCCGTATCTAGCTTTCCTTACAATTTTATTGTGTTCCTATTAAGGTTCGTCATACATATTGCAAATACCATGTTGAGTTTTCAATGTATCATGAATTGTTATGCCATATTTGTTCTACTATGCATACTGACCAAATGTTGTAGGAGTGTCATGCAATGCAACTTCCCAAGTCATCCAGGGATTTGTTAGATTCATTTTTAAGCATTAGAGGTGATGGTTGCTTATTTTATAGAAATGATTGTTTAAATGAAACATGTTTGCAATGTGGTGGTTTATCGAAGTTTGTAACATGCTTTCATGAGGGCAGCGATCATGATTTTGGTAACAAAATTGTTGAGGAAAAAAAGTTTGAGAGAGTCAAATATACATTGAAGAGTGGAGGTGAGGGTTCTAGATGCGAGTTGGTTGCAAGAGAGGTAAGTATTGCTGATTTTATTTCAAATTTTCAGAAAAATATTTTATATAAGTATGCAAGGCATAGCCACAAGTCGCAATGGTTGGATCGACAATTCAGGATGTGTAAGGACTCTTTCCCCACTGGAACTATTGTATCTATAGTTTATTTTGCTGAAAATTACACATTGCAACCACAAAATGAAGTTCAATCACAATATTATAATTCTATTCAAATTGTTATTTTTGTCCACATAACATATAGGCATGCCCCTGATAGTACAGAAGAGGATAGGAAGATAATCAGGGAGTACTTTATATGAGTGATGATAGATCTCATTCATCTAATTTTGTACAACATTGTTTTGAAAACTTTTTTGAGTTCTTGCAGGAAAAAGGTATTGCAATGGTTCAACATCTGATTTGGTCAAATAACTGCATAGGGAAATTCAAGAATGCTTGCATGTTTTATTGGTTGAGTAGGATGCATAGAGAGAGGGATGTACCACATATTTGGAGTTTTTTCGAAGTTGGGCATGGAAAAGGCAAGCATGATGGCGTAGGTGCATTTGTGAAGAGAGATTTGGTTAAGGAACAAATGACGATCAAAGGTGGTGCAACATTCAGTGATGCACGTTCTATTGTGGATTGGTGTACTTATGCACTATCACGAGGAGGGACACTTGATTCACAAGTGTGTAGGTTCTTTTGGTTGGTTGAGGAGGGCACAATGGGAGATAGAATGGAATGTCAAACAATTAGAGATTCTTCAAAGATGCATTCATTTCAAAGTTCAGATACGAGTGCATGGACCATATGGACATGAGAGATGGCTAGTCTTTGTAAGAATTATATTCAGTGTGATTGGAATCATTGCAAGTCAAGTGACTGGGTGGATACTTGGATTCCACAATGCCTAACCCCTTTATATGCAGCACAATCCTCATTAGAAGATGTAATCGAAAGTTCACTTGATTACGATCATCTTTCAAATCTTGTATAGCCAGGACATGTCTATGCAGTTGTAGCACCACAGGGGAATGAAGAGGGATCTGACTATTGTTTGGCACGATGTGTACAGGGAAAGAAAAATATAACACAACCAATGATAGATGATGATTGGTTCATGTATCCTACAGGTTTAGTTATTGTTTCTTGAACTTCATTGCATTACCATTTCATCATCATTTAGGTTGTTTACAATAATATAGATTTGTTAATCTAAGCATCTTTTCTAGTTTGCATTACCATTCCATCATCATTTAGGTTGTTTAGACAAAATATAGACTTGTTATTCCAAGTATATTTAGATGTTGATAAAAAACTTATGATCACATAGGTTCAGTTGTTGTTTTCAGAACTTGGTTGCGAACATATATGATTAGAAAGAATGACATACCTGCATTTGAAGACTATGAGAAACACAAAACCATTCTCATGTATTCACACCTTGTTATAGTGACAAATATTAAGTTATTGAGACATCATGCTAGACAAAAAACAAAAAAACTATGGGCAATTAGTAGTGTTGATCATGAAGCATTACTAGAAAATTTGAAGGTAAGAGATGACCCTTCAAGAACACTTGAGTAGCGGATCATTTTTTGTATGGGACAAGTATGATATTGTTCATCACATTTTGATATTGTTTATCTGCTAAGGTTCATATAGATTTCTCATTCAAATTATATTGTGATGTTCTTGGCACGATTGATCATGGAGCTAGTGCAACAATAGCCATCTCTAATCCTTTGGCAGAGGTATGCGACATATTAGAATAATATAGATTGGTTATTGTAAGCATCTTTTATAGGTTGTATTATCATTTCATCATCAATTAGGTTTTTTAGAATAATATAGATTTTTTATTCTAAGCATCTTTTCTAGTTTTCATTACCATTTCATCATCACTTAGGTTGTTTAGAATAATATAGATTTGTTATTCTAAGCATCTTTTCTATTGTATTTAGTTTAACTACTACCTTGATGGTTTGTACAGGTGTTTTTCACTCTAGAACATCAACATGCTACTATTGTGGAAGACTATGTCGAATCGCGAAGGCAATGCATGCTCTATTTCCTTCCCCTACTAGGAAATGAACTATGTATTAGGGGTTGTTTGTTGTATGCCTACATGGAATTTTATAAATCCTATATTTGATAGAAATTATTGATTGATATTTTAGAATAATATAGATTTTTTATTCTAAGCATCTTTTCTAGTTTTCATTACCATTTCATCATCACTTAGGTTGTTTAGAATAATATAGATTTATTATTCTAAGCATCTTTTCTATTGTATGTAGTTTAACTGCTACCTTGATGGTTTGTATAGGTGTTTGTCACTCTAGAACGTCAACATGCTACTATTGTGGAAGATTGTGTCGATTGCGAAGGAAATGTGTAATCTATTTCCCTCCCCTACTAGGAAATGATTATGTCTTAGGGTCGTTTGTTGTATGCCTACATGGAATTTTATAAATCCTATATTTGATAGAAATTATTGAATGATAATATCATGCATATTGTGTATACTTTGTGTGTATTCAAGTGTATACTTTACAACTTATGTGTATACTTTGTCACTTATGAGTATTCCAATGTATACTTTATGACCTATGTGTTTTCATGTGTATACTTTGTATTCATGTGTGTAGTTCATGACTTAAGTGTATTTGAGAAAATGAATCACTTTTTCACTTACTTGTGAGGAACAAAATGAACCCTAAACCCCTTTGCACCTTTACATCGCATCCATCTAACCCTTTACATCGCATCCATCTGACCCTTAGAGATATCAAAAACTGAGAGAGGTTATTATACAGGGGCCCTACATGATCCCATAGACTCAGATGGATTGTTTCTAGGTGACACAGTTTCTGAGTAATAGTCCGTCAAAGATTGTTTGTAACACCTGTCATGCAAACCCCAAAGGACAAAACAACGCACACACACTTTTTTTAATAATACAAAGTAAACACATAATGCACCATTTAAACATAATTACATTACACATTAACATCATAAACACTGAGTCCTTTGGGGCACGTGAGGTCACATCGTAAAAACAAATCATAACGAAAGATTACACATAAGACTAAAAACTTAACTAATCTAACATCCATCATAAACATTACAGTACCCATTTACAAATGTGCATCCATGTATCCATAAGTATAAGTATAAATACATCACATGATACAACCATAATAAATCCCATAAATGATGAATGGTTACAAAGGTGCATCTACAATACATCATCATTTAATACATTACAAGTTCTCAATGAATGAAATACAATAAATCCTCCCATACATGTGGGATAAATACATAGTATAATTAATGTCTGAAATACAAGATGAATATCAGGTACAAGCTCCATCTGAAGAACATTGTGAAGAACGAACGTTGATGGGGAACCCAACGGGTGCAAAGCACGTTCCACCCAACCACATGGGTTTTAGAGAAAACCCACCCCCCATTCTCAGAGGTGACAAGGAAGTAACCACAACCATGAATTACATAAGACAACTCCAATAAAGAATAACATAGTACAATGACTCCAAAAGTAACATCAAAGAATACATAGATCATAAACGACAACAAGAAGGAACCACTCAATATAACCAAAGAGCCATAAAACACATCATAAATAAACCAAGGAAATAAGCATTAACCACATGCCAAGTAAACCAAAGATACAATCATAATACACTTCCAGAGGTAACCAAAAAAACAAGCATAAGAGCAACAAGTGGAGAGTTTCATCGCATAGCCTACATGGGTTATCCTGGCCCTTCCTCCAACATGAGGCGCCAGCCCCCATCTATGGTTATCCTGTCCCTTCCTCCTACTTGAGGTGCCAACCCCATAGGGTGACTCATGTAGATCCATTAACCTCTCATGAGGACGAGGTTATGACTTTGCCAACGACGGCCTTCTTAGTCTACCATTAGTCTGTGATAGCCCTAATGACTAGATGAGGTATCCAAGATTATCTTATTTTTTTACTACTACCCATCCTCCTAAGTTCTATTATTAGGTTTTCACTTGTTAATCTACTCTTACATGGGCTATCCTGAGCCCTTCCTCTTATTTGAGGTGTCGGCCCCCATGAAGAGCCACTCTCCCTGAGACCCCAAAACATAGCAAAATCAAAGCAAGGGTTGTATCATAAAGAACAAGGCATTAAATCACAACCAATGACATACGAGGCATTACTCATCTCGCTAAAACACATAATCAAAGTCTCCACAAAATTTCGTACAACCCTTTCACAATGATGATACCAAATAACTTGTTATAACAAGAGCACAAAAAATGAGGATAAACATCCAATAATAAAATCACACCTTTGGAATTCTAAGGATCACAACATCCAAAATCGAGTTTCTAAACCAAACTGAGTTCCCTCATCGAAAAACCAAAACAATAATAATATAATAACAACAAGATCATCTAAACAAATATATAGGATTTCATAACTCAAAAAAACATATTAATTTCCATACATTGTTTTCGTAGAAAAAAATCAACAATTGATTAATTCTATTTCCTAATCCTCATCTTCCTCAATACAATTTGAAATAAAGGTTTAATAATAATTTTGACATAAATATTTAAATTGCCTCTTTTAATTAACCAATATAACTAAATTTCATAATTTCACCATTATAAAAGGAGCATTATATCTACATTATATGTGTGTGTGTGTACACATATATACATAACTGCATACATATATATACATAAATATATATACATATATATATATATATATCTATCTAAAATATTAATACAAATAAAATTTTGTTTATAAAACTCAGAGGATTCCATTACCACATAATATAACTAAAAAATAATATATAAATATAAATATAAATACAAATATAAATATATATATATATATATTTATATTTATATTTATAAATATAAATATTATAAAAAAATGACAAGGTACAAGGCTGCGGCAGCCTACAGCTGTTGCGCACAACAATCTGTAGGACTGTTGTGTGCAACAGTCTATGGACTGATGTGGCAGCGCACCCCATGGGGAGTAAGGGGGAGGGTACGGCCCAACCGAACCCCCCCCTAACCCCATTAAAAATATTTAATTTCTTCAAAAACCAAGCACGCCGACAGTACTCTACTTCGGCCCAAAAATGATGAAATACGAACTCGGATTCTTAAGTTTAACATAATATATATATATATATATATATATATATATATATATATATATATATATATATCTGAATGGGTGTATATATATATATATGCACATATATTTATATATATATATATATATATATTTCTTTTTCTAACCATTTTGTTAAAAAAGGACTAGGTAAAAACAAAGAACATGATTTCCATATACAAATCCCCAAAATTTTATTTCATTGGTTTGTTATTCAATAAATTCTAAATCTCAAAAGTTTTCTTTTTCTTTTACAGAATAACATATTTATTTTTATTTTTTCTTTTGAATCAGAAAACTAAAGAATAAGAAAATGGAATCTAGAGTCCTACGCTGTTGAAAATTTGATGAAGCTTTGCTTGATCCCAATAGCCTTTTCAAAGAGCTCTCGTTCCTTCCTTCAGAACTTCTCCACCAGATTCCCTTGACCAATTTTCTAATCTATTATTTAATTTAGAAGAACCTCCCCAGAACAATGAAAACGTGAAACAATTGAATAGAAAACCCCCGAGGATCCATTTTTTCCAGAACTCTTATTTTTGTGTAACTTATGTCAAAATTTTCCTATGAATGAAAAATCTCACAATTTTGCTATTAAATAAAAATATATCTTATTTTTCAAAAGTTCCAAAAAATCAAAATTAATAGAAGTTTTCTAATTTCATTCTCAGCTTTACAGCCAAAACTCAACACTCATTGGTCCTTTTCATCTTTTCTTTCTTTTCTTATTTTTTTCTATTTAACAACATTTTTTTTTTGTTTTAATTTTGATTTTGCAGTTTTACTTGCAATTCACACAATTTAATTTATTTAATTAGTTTATTTCATAATTATCCTCAACATGCTTATTTAATTAAATTATCAAAATACTAATTTTAAATAATTTAATTTACACTTTTAAATAAATCACATGACTTTTAATATAAGACTTATATTTTAATACAAATTATTCCAACACTATTATCAACATTTATTAACATCATTTAATTATATAAATTACATCATAGAAAACACCTACGTAAGATAAATATCAAAAGTACACTCACACAACCACTATAATAAAATGAAAAATGGTAAAGGTCAATGACACACAATACCACTAAACAAGACGGGTAGACAAAACATGGGATGGGGTGACTTCCTTGTCATCTCTGTTTCAACATTATGCTCATTGGGTTAAATTGATGCTTGCCCTATCCTACCGAAGCAGGTGGAATCGAGACTTTGTACCTGCAATTCCTGCATACAAACAAGGTTGTGTACAACATGTATATATATTTATAATCAAAACATCACATTGTGAGAAGGAATTGCAGCGTAGCAGGGCACTCATAAACAAGTGGTGTTACATTGTCCTCTCACCAAAGCTATACTAAAAAATAAAACATTAGATATAAAGTAACATTGCTAAACTAACTGATCACATCATAAAATAATTACTAAACCACTGCATCACAATGAATTACTGAAATCAAAGTAAACATCACCAAACCAAATGTAGCCATAATTTCATATCATAATATCCATGTCCTCAAACGAAGTAGCAGTCTAAACTATCCAATCCAGCAATCCAAACAATAATAGTAACTATCACAGTCACAAAGTATCAGGAAAAACCATAGAAAAATAACAAGTCCAAACAGTAATAGGAGGGGTATTACATTGTTGTCTTTTAACACTTTGGACTCTTAAGGGAAATCGCTAGTCCAATGTAGCTCCGAGTGGTTCAGCATGTTTGGGTGTAAAAGAGGACCATGCATAGCATAAACGAACCTATCTAGATGTGTTGGATTACTCCACTTGGTTGTACGAGTTGTAGAACGAAAGTTGCACCACTTTGCAACTTTACACTGCTTGCATCTAACAACTTTTTCCTCAACTGAAAACTCGTCACCACGGGAAAATGCCTCTGAAATAGAAAAAACTAAGAGAGGTTAATGTAGAGGGTCCCAACATGATCCCATAGCCTAAGAAAGAGAGTCTGTAAGCATCACAATTTTTGAGAAATAGCCCTTCAAAGATTGTTGTCTTTTAGCACTTTGGACTCTTAAGGGAAATCGTCGATCCAATGTAGCTTGGAGTGGTTCAACGTGTTTGGGTGCAAAGTAGGACTATGCCTAGCATAAACGTACCCATCTAGATGTTTTGGAATAGTTTGTTCGGTCGTATGAGTTGCAGAACGAAAGTTGCACCACTTTGCAACTTTACACTATTTGTATTTGACAACTTTTTTCTCAACTGAAAACTCATCACCATGGGAGAACACCTCTGAGATAGAAGAAACCAAGAGAGGTTATCATAGAGGGTCCCAACATGATCCCATAGCCTCAGACAGAGAGTTTGTAAGAATCACAGTTTTCGAGAAATAGCCCTTCAAAGATTGCTTCATTTTAGCACTTTGGACTCTTAAGGGAAATCGTCAGTCCAATGTAGCTCAAAGTGGTTCAGCATTTTTGGGTGCAAAAGAGGACCATTCCTAGCGTTAATGTACCCATTGTATGTGTTGAAATAGTTTGTTTGGTCATACAAGTTGTAGAATGAAAGTTGCACCACTTTGCAATTTTACACTGCTTGCATTTGACAACTTTTTCCTCAACTGAAAACTCATCACCACGGGAAAATGCCTCCGAGATAGAAAAAACTGAGAGAGGTTACTATAGAGGGTCCCAACATAATCCCATGGCTTCAGACAGAGAGTCTATAAGTGTCACGTTTCTGAGAAATATCCCTTCAAAGATTGTTGTCTTTTAGCACTTTGGACTTTTAAGGGAAATCGTTGGTCCAATGCAGTTTTGAGTGGTTCAACGTGTTGGGCTGCAAAAGAGGATCATTCCTAGCGTAAAAGTACCCATCCAGACATGTTGGAACGGTCTATTTGGTCGTACGAGTTGTTGAATGAAAGTTGCACCACTTTACAACTTTACAATGCTTACATTTGACAACTTTTTCCTCAACTAAAAACTCGTCACCACTAGAAAATGCCTTTGAGATAGCAAAAACCAAGATAGGTTATTGTAGAGGGTCCCAAAATGATCTCATAGCCTTAGATAGAGAGTCTATAAGTGTTGGTTTGTAGCGACTGATCATGCTATATTGTACACCCCGGCATGTATCCTCGCTGAAAAAGGAAAAATCACTAAAAAAAGAAAGAAAAAATGACATTGTAAAACCCTAATTCTGGAAGCTTCTAAAAAGCTTGTTATAAGGGGTTGGGATGGGGGTTACAATATGTAGAAAAAGGCGATTATTAGCAAGATTGTAATAATTTTTTCATTGGATAATAAAATCATTGGATGGTTGCAATTTGGTGGATGTAGCCCGGATTGGGTGAACCACGTTAAATTCTCTGTCATTTTTTTGTGTGTTTTTATTTCTCTATTTATTAATTTTATCTACATTTAATTTGTTAGATATTTGCTATCTAACCCTAACAAGTGGTATCAGAGTGGGGTTGTTTTCAGTTATCATTTGTAGGAAGGTCTCACAATTGAGTGGGAGTCTCACAGTTAAATGGGAGCAATGGCGGACGAGGGTAAATTGAAGGTAGATAAATTCAATGGGCAGAACTATCAGTTATGGAAGATGCAGATGGAGGATTATCTCTCTCAGAAGGATTTATGGAGGTTGTTGGAAGGAACAGCCAAGAAACTGGCAACAATGAGTGGTGAGGAATGGAATCTTCTAGATAGAAAGGCATTGGGAGCCATTCGTTTATGCCTGGCACAATCAGTGGCATTCAATATTACAACTGCAAAGACAACTCAAGAGTTGATGGAAACCCTGGAAAAGTTATATGAAAAGCCTTCTGCTTCCAATAAGGTATTTCTTATGAAGCTTTTATTTAATATGAAAATGGCAAAAGGTGGGTCAGTTGTTGATCATTTAAATGAGTTTAATATAGTTACCAGTCAATTAACTTATGTAAATGTAAACTTTGATGAAGAAGTTAGGGCTCTTTTGATTATGTGTTCTTTTCCTGAAAGCTGGAATAGCTTGGTCATGGTTGTTAGTAATTTTGTTTCTGGTTCGAATACATTGAAATTTGATGATGTTGTTGGTGCTATTTTGAGCGAAGAAATTTGTAGGAAAAGCTCAGGTGGAACATCCACATTAGGCAGTGTTTTGAATGTAGAAAGTAGGGGCAGATCAAAGAAGAGAGGAAACAATTTTGAAGGTCATGGGAAGTCACAAGGAAAATCAAAGGACAAAAGGTCCCAATCCATAGAAAGGAAGGATTGTTGGTACTATGGTAAGCCGGGTAATTTAAAGAAAGATTGTTGGTCTCGGCAAAATAAAGGAGGAGACAAAAAGGAAGGAAATAAAGAGGAAAATATGGTAAGTAACAAATCTGATGAGGATTCTTTGATTCTTTCCCTTGACAATGTTGATCATTCTTGGGTGTTAGATTCAGGGGCTTCATTTCATGCTATGCCCCATAGAAGTTATTTTCTTGATTATGTCCAAGGGGATTTTGGGCCGGTTTATTTGGGGGATAACGAACCCTGTCAAATTGTTGGAAAGGGAAGAATCAATATTAAGTTGCAGAATGGGAATCATTGGCTACTACATGAGGTAAGGCATGTTCCACAGTTAAAAATAAATTTAATTTTAGTTGGGAAACTAGATGATGAGGGTTGTGTTGTTATATTTAGTGATAAAAATTGGAAGGCTACAAAAGGTGCCTTAGTGGTAGAAAAAGGTGTGAAAGTAGGAACCTTATATCTTTGTACAAGTCATACTGTTCCTTCTACTTTATTTATTGCAGATAAAAATTAATGTTCAGGAATAGTTGCAGTTCAGCAGGCAGAAAATTAGACAATTGTTATGGATTATGAATCAGCACTGTGGCATAATAGACTTGGGCATATGAGTGCAAAAGTTATGAAAGTACTTCATTCAAATAATGTTTTACTAGGTCTAAAATGTGTTAATATGGATTTCTGTGAAAGTTGTGTGTATGGCAAACAAAAAAGAGTTAGTTTTCTCAAGGATGGGAAGCAAAAGAAAGTTGAGAAATTGGAGCTTGTGCATATGGATGTATGGGGACCACCTCAAGTATCTTTTCTCAGTGGCTCTCAGTATTATATCACTTTTATTGATGATGCAACAAGGAAGGTATGGATTTATTTCCTTAGGAAGAAATCTGATGTATTTGAAACTTTTAAGAAATGGAAGAGCTTGGTTGAAAATGAAAAAGGTAAAAAGTTAAAATGTCTCAAATCTGATAATGGTGGTGAGTATTGCAGCAAAGAGATTGAAGATTATTGTTCTTCTAATGGTATTCGTAGGAAGAAAATAGTTCTAAGGACTCCACAGGAAAATGGAGTGGTTGGGCGCATGAATAGAACAATAATGGAGTGTGCACGGACTATGAGATTGCATGTTAGGTTGCTTTTAAACATGTGGGCAGAGGCTGTAAACACTATTGTTTATTTAATTAATAGAGGTCCCTCCAATCCCTTGGGTTGTGGTATTCCAGAGGAAGCATGGACAGGTAAGAAGGTGAGTTATTCTTTTCTCAATACCTTCAGTTGTGAAGCATTTATACATGTAGATTCTAAAAATAGAACCAAGCTTGATACAAAATCAAAGAAATGTATATTTTTTGGATATGGAATTGCTGAATTTGGTTATAGGCTTTGGGATTTTGAAAATAAAAAAATTGTGAGAAGCAGGGATGTCATATTCAATGAGAAAGTGTTGTACAAAGATCAGTTGCAGTAGCATGAGAAAAAAGAAAATGATTATGTAGTGTTGGATGATACACCAAACAACGGTGTTCTAGTGTTTCCTCATGCTCCGCCACAACAGCAACAACAAATACCACAAACTCCAATGAATGTTAGACAATCTTCAAGGATAAGTAGACCTCTAGAAAAAATTTCTCCCTCTTTGTATTCTATTTTATTAATTGATGCTGGTGAACTAGAATGTTATGAAGCTATGTAGGTGGATACCAAGGTTCAATGGGAGCATGGAATGAAAGAAGAAATGGACTCCTTGTTGAAAAATCAGACTTGGGAATTATGCAAGTTTCCTGCAGGTAAAAAGGCTTTACCAAACAAATGCGTTTATAGGGTGAAAGAGGAGGATGGAGGTAAGAAAATATTTAAAGCCAGATTAGTTGTAAATAGATTTGCACTGAAAAAAGGTATTGATTTTGATGAAATATTTTCTCCAATTGTTAAAATGACTTCTATTCGTATTGTTTTAAGTATTGTGGTTGCTAAAGATTTGCATTTAGAACAACTTCATGTTAAAATAGCCTTTCTCCATGGTGATTTGGAAGAGGAAATATATATGCAACAGCCACAAGGATTTGAGGTCAAAGGTAAGGAGAAACTTGTGTGCAGATTGAAGAAAATTTTATATGGCTTCAAGCAAGCACCTCGGCAATGGTATATCAAATTTGATAGTTTTATGGTTGAGCAAGGATACAGGAGGTGTAACTCTGACCATTGTATTTATTTTAAGAGGTTAGATGTTGATAGCTACATTATTTTATGTCTATATGTTGATGATATGCTTGTAGCAGGGTCTAACATGAATCACATAAAGGAGTTGAAACAACAGTTAGCAAATTTATTTGATATGAAGGATTCGAGGGCAGCAAAACAAATCCTTGGTATGAAGATTACAAGAGATAGGACAAACAGAAAAAAATTTATCTCAGGCTGATTATGTTGAGAAGGTGTTGCAAAGATTTCATATGGAGAATGCAAAAGTTGTCAGCACACCTTTGCCCAGTCATGTTAAATTGACTAAGTATATGTGTCCAAAGACACAAGAGGAGGATGAAAAAATGTCCAAGGTACCAGATGCTTCAGTTGTAATTAGTTTAATGTACACCATGGTATGCACAAGACTAGATATTGTACATGATGTAGGAGTTATTAGCAGGTATACGAGTCATCCTCGAGTTGAGCATTGGAATGCGACAAAATGGATTCTCAAGTATTTGAGAGGCACATCCAATAAATTTTTATGTTTTGGGGGCTCTAATACCTATTTAAAAGGTTATGTTGACTCAGATTTGGCAGGGGATATTGATACTAGGAAAAGTACCACAAATTATGTGTTTATAGTTGGTGGGACAGCGGTGAGTTGGATTTCTCAGTTGCAAAAGGTGGTTGTTTTATCCACCACGGAGGAAAAGTATGTTGTTGCAACAGAGGTAGCAAAGGAGATGATATGGCTGCAAATTTTCATGGAAGATTTAGGAAAACAATAAGCTAAGAATTATTTTTTTACAGATAGCCAGAGTGTTATACATCTTGCAAAAAAAAATTTCTTGCACTCTAAAACCAAACACATACAGTTGAGATATCATTTCATTCGGTCAATGTTGGAGGATGGATAGGTAAAGCTGGACAAGATACACACAGATGCAAATCCAATGGACATGTTTATGAAGGCAGTGACAAGGGAGAAGTTGAGCTCCTCTCCTTCTTCAGTTGGCCTTCAAGGTTGAATTCAAGTATAACAAGAGTAGTAGGGTCGTGCATATTTCTAGTGGGAGTTGTAAGTGCAGCGATGTCATCCAGGATCAGTCTCCAAGTGGGAGATTGTTGGTTTGTGGTGACTGATCATGCTATATTGTACACCTCGGCATGTATACTCGCCGAAAAAGGAAAAATCACCAAAAAAAGAAAGAAA
>VDFB02384259.1:0-25905 GCA_007258455.2 Sequoia sempervirens
TATCATGAATTCATTCAATGAATGGTGTACCTTTTACTCTTCATTATAAAATGAAATACATTTACAACAACAAAGTATACACAGTTGAAGCTGACCTTGACCCAAGTAGTTTTTTGAACATTGAGAAAAACAAGAAAAATCCCTTGAAAACATTAACACCAACTACACAAGTGGAACCCATCCAAAATAAATCCACAAAATAACATATTGAACAAGTCACGAAGCTATTAGAAGATGATTGGGGTTCCTTATATTTAGAATATATATTCATGGGAGAATAGAAGATCATAAACAAAGACTCTAAAAAGAGAAACAAAATCATGTCAACACAAAATTTAGATGACCCTCCCAAAGCATCCACCTTAACCACTAAATAAGAAGAAACAAATTATACAAAAAAATTTGATGACACTAACTATCAACAATGACCAAATCCTAAAGCAATAAAAAATCTTTATGGAAAAGTTAATGAGCTTCTAAAACAACTTGGATATAATGGAAAAGGATGTGGTGCTAGAGAATAAGGTATCTGCAAAATATTCCTCTAAGCCTCCCTTAATGGAAGTGCATCCTGAATTGATCGACACTAGTAGTCTTGGTTGTTATCCTTTTCAAATAAAAAAATCATTCCTTAATGTAAATGTCATCACAAAAAACACTAATGATTTGCATTCATTATATTTTACACCCTCCTATAAAGGAGAGAACAAAATATCACAATCTAAAGAGCCTTACATAGGTATGATATCTTGTACTAAGCAAGAGATATCTTTGTCACAAGATAAAGGAACATTTTCTACCATTGAGCAAGAGGTTATCTTTTTGACTCTCCTCCAAGATCACTTGATATCCCTTCCTCCAAGAACTCAAAAGAAATTTTCTTACAAGAATTCATTTTGCACATATCATAGAGTTCATGGTCATGCTACTAATGAATGTAAGGATTTGAGTATTAAGATCCAACATCTTAAGGAGTTTGGTGATATTCCTTATGTGGGGGGCACCTCATTCTTCTAATTGATACTGATTTTCACTCTAGCATGTTTCTTATCAATCATTTCAGCTCACCCTTGTTTTTCACTAAGTGGGGGCAAGGGGTTAAGTAGCCTTGTCCTTATATGTCACTTTTTTTTTCCTCTTTTGGCTAGCCGTTAACCTTTCATGAACATAAAGGGCAAGCTTGGAATGTGGAAAACATGCCCTAAGTTGGCTTGCATATGACATACTACCTTTTCATGATGCAGCTTATTGGAAACATATGACTTGTCATAGGGCTTTCTGATTAAGCTCTCATATCTTCTTCTACTTTAAAGAAATTTCTCATAGTAATGGTGTTAGCAACTGCTTTAATGTGGTGGCATACATCGGCACTCATATTTCATTCTATGATTTTCTTTTTCTTGTGATTTCCTCTCTTGGTAGCATTAGGTACAATGTTGCCTGGGATGAGACCTTGCACTTTTCCTCTCTTGGATACATTAAGCATGACATTCCCTAAGATGAGACCTTGTATGAGCTAAGAAAAATTCCTTTGAATAGTCCTTGCACTATTTTTCATTTACAATGTCTATGAGTTTCAAGCATATGAAGTTTTAATTGCTTCATAGAGCTCAAAGATCATTTTTGTGTGGAAATTTATTAAAGTTATTAGGAGGTATAACTTTGGTATGGTTGAGTGGGAAGCCCAATTTGAGGCATGACTTTCCCCATATCCACCTGCATGTGTGTGAGTGCATCCCATCCATGACTGTATGTTTCTCACCCTTTTAGGCCTTCTCGCCCGACAGACAACCATGAGTTTCGTCACCTCAGAGTTAGTTTGCATCTTTTAGACAAACAACCTAGAATTGATCCACAACATGTTGGAAAATGGTCAAAGCTTGATCCACTTTTTTATTTTTTCTCATTTGTATGTTTCTTCCTTCTAATTTATTGCCATTGCGTGATTGTGTATCTTGTTTTGCCATATGTCATTCACTTTTTGCAAGTCCTTTTACACTTATGTCGATATGACTTAGGATATTGGATCCTAGGGGCTTCACCACCTCCTTCATATTTGTTATCCTAGACCATCTGCATTGGTACACTTGGACCTCTCTTAAATGTCTACCTTTGTGTGAGTTTGAAGTAGATTCATCCTCTCACTAAAGTGGGGGCTAAATGTATCGTAGAAAAATGGATCTTTGGACATTTTCATGCTCATTTAAGTCTTTCTTCTAGATGTTGGCCTATTTTTTCCTTGATTTAATGTTGTAATGTGAATAACACATTCACATTAGGTCTTGGGACCTTGTGAATTAATAAGAATTTTATCATGCCTTGTAAAAGTGTTGTGAATTGTTGTAACATACCTTCACACTTTTCTAAGATCTTATTATTATAATTCACTTAAATAACCTATTTTTATTATTCATCAAGCCTTATTTCAAATTGTTGTAAATTTCTATAACAAAATTTCATGCTTTTTTGGCATTTTCATTAATAATTATACCTTTCTTATGCTTTAATTGGCCCCCTTTTACATCTATAGGCCTTACTTAAGTGCATTTTTTAGAATAGACATGATAAACATCATTTAAATTATCTAATTTCTGACACCCACTTAAAATTACTTAAGTGGAACCCATTCTCGATTCTCCATTAGGGGTGAATGAGTCCCCTTTGTGCCAAAAATCAAACTAAATTCAAAATATTGGTAGGTTTTTATTTTCTAAGACCTAAGGTCGGCCTGTCATGTAGTATCTTTAGGAAATAGGGCATAATTGTGTATAAATATAGGGTTTTTCTATTCATTTATCCCTTCTCCTCGATCATTCATTCATCATGCATTCATGTCAAGAAACCTAGGGTTAGACACTTCAAGACTTCACAAAATCAATTATAAGCCATTCTACAATAGATTCCTCATCCATTCTAGTAGCAATTCAAGATCTATCATCATGGAAAGTTTCTAATTGTATCATTTCATGTTCAAGCTTCATTTTCTTATTTCATCATTTTTGTTTAATTGCCTAAAATGGGTTTGAAAAATGAAAACCCTATCCTCTAACAATCAATAGGTTTCCCCCTCTTTAATGTGTGATTGTAGGTATGCAGATTGAATAAAATTTCCAAAAATGATAAAGTCACAAATTTTGTGAAAGTTTTCATGAAAAGTTGTGAAGACTCATAGAAACTCAAATCTAGGGAAAAATATCCATCCAATATACATGAAATCAGTGGGAAAGTTCTTATTTCATCCATCTTCAAAGGCTTGCAAAGTTTCAATTTGAGATTTTGCTCCGGGAACACTTTTCAACAAAATGGGACCCATCTCCTAGTAGTGGTGTATGTGTCCCACTAGGCCAAGAAAGCAGTAATTTTGGAATTTCAGAGATGTTTCAAATCTTCAACACATTTCCAAGTATGCACCATTTACATCTTTTCCTTTCTATTTGACTTTATTTTCATTTCTAGGTCATTCTCTAAGTCTTTTTTGCATTTCAAAATGTGTTTTCAAAAACCTTGCATTTTCTTAGTTTACATTTAGTAGTTATCCTCTTTTATCAGTTTTCAACCTTTAGGACAATCCCCTTTGATGAATTTTAATCTCCTTTGCATTGAAATATCAAGGGTTTGTTCTTGAGTGAAGCATTGATCTTTGTCTCTCTCCTTTTTAGGTACAAAACCCTACAGGTGCAAGAGGTGACAAAAATATTCATTTCAGTATGTTTTTGAGTTTCCCTCAATCTAATTATACCTTAGAATGTTTTGGCACTTACCTAATTTGAATTTGTAAATTCAAATGGTGTGTCCAACCTTGGATGAGTTTCAAGGTTGAAGAAGATATAAATATGAGTTGAAATGTTTGTGAAAAATGCAAGATCAAGATAGATGTGAGATAGATGTGAAATATTATGTGTGTGATGCTAGTTTGAGCAGATTAGTGTGAAATTCAAGTGGTGAGTTTGTAGAGGCAGTAAGCTGAAGGTGTACTCTATCATTCAAGCATGTCTATAAGTGTGTGAGAAAATAGTGGTGGAAATCACCGCTACATTGAGATTTTTTTGTCTCTATAAAAAATCTCTTCTATCTTCCTTTTAATCATGTGGCAATGAGCCCTCTATTTGGTTAACCCTTATTAGACAATGAGTCATGTTTCAGACAGTAATTTTTGTTTTGGTAGTGAGTCTTTCTAGCAATGAGCCTTTGTATTTGGTTTTCATATTCTCTATATTGTGAGATAATCCTCATCATCGTTTTTCCATGACTAGGTTTTCCATGTAAATATGGTGTTATTGTGTGTATGATTTCACTTCTTTTGTTTTATACTTTTACACTTAATGATTAATCACATTAGCATAGTAAAGGATTTGTGAATGATAATTGATCTAACCTCTAGTGGAAGTTTTAATTGCTACAACTAATTCATCCCCCTCTTGGTTGTCTTGTTCAACAAAATTTCCTCTATCTTTATTGAGGAAACTAAGGATCTTAATTTGATTACTTAAAAAAAACCAAGGATCACATATGTAGCCAATTCTTTTTTAGAAGAAGAGTATTAGGTATGTTCTAGAATCCTTTAAAATGGGTCAATAAATTTTGCATGGTCATACTTGAACATTCAAGGACTTTATCCCAAATTAGTGGTTCATCACCTATATGTTTTTCCTAATTCTAAGAATATCAAATATATGCTTCACAAAATGCATCCCCAAGTTCCTTTTCTAATCAAAGTAGAGCTAGAAAAATTATTGGTGGTTAGATTCATTCAACCTATTGTATTGACTATTCTGATTGGATATCTAATATTGTTCCTATTGGTAAATTAACTAGGGGAGTTTGTATTTGAACCAACATCAAATATTTAAATTAAGCTTTCTTGAAACAATATTTCCCACTTCCTAACATTAACATTCTTGTTGATTTAGCAGTGGTCCATTCCATTTTTTCAATAATGGATGGCTTCTCAAGATATAATCAGACCCATATTATAGTTGATGACCAACAAAATATTACTTTCACAACTCCTTGGGGTACACTTTATTATCAATCCATACCTTTTAGTCTAAATAATACAAGTGCTAGCTATCAACATGCTATGACTATTATTTTTCATGACCTTATTTACATTGATCATCATGAAAGACTATGTGGATGACTTGTTAGGAAATTCAAAAACCTATGAAGCACATCCTCAAATCCTGTAACATATCTCCAATTGATTGGAATAATATCAACTACATCTCAATCCTAATAAATGTTTCTTTTATGTCACCTCGAGAAAGCTATTGGGATTCATGTTATCTAGGAGAGGAATCAAGGTTGATCCCTCTAAAGTAAAATAAATTTTGGACATGTCTCCTCTAAGACATTTAAACAATTGATAAATCTACATGGTAAGCTACAATCTATTCAATAGATCATTGCTTAGTTTTCTAATAAGTGTTAGCCATTTACTCACTTTCTTTGTAAGGACATAGCTTTCAAATGGGATGCTTCATGTCAATGAAGCTTTGATAAAATTAAATAATTTTTTTTCTAATCCACCCATCCTCATGCCTCTTATAGTGGGAAAACCATTGTTGTATATTTCTACTACCTTAGTGGCATTGGTGGGATTTCTAGCACAACATGATGAGAATGGGAAATAAAGAGATATATATTACATTAGCCATACTCTTGTTGGATATAATCTCAATTACACCCCTAAGGAAAAATCATACTTAACAGTAGTCTTCATTTATCAAAAAATTGAGCACTACATGCTTATTCATTCAATCAAACTCATTTCAGAGGTCAATCACATCAAATATTTTCTATCAAGAACATCATTAACAAGTTATATGGTTAAAGGGTTTATGCTTCTCAGTGATTTTTACATTGGTTATGTAGATTACAATCAATTAAGGGTCAACTGATTATAGATAAACTAGCTGACACTCATTTGTTGGATCCTTATCCATTGGTTGTTGAATTTCTAGATGGGTCAGTGTTCTCTATCACTGATAGTTCATTCACACAACATGGTTTAGGTCCAGGTATCCTCTTTGTCTCCCTCAAGGTGAATCTACACCCAAATCCTTTTGAATGGACTTCCCATGCAACAATAACATTATGGAGTATGATGCTCTCATCACTTGTCTAAGGATCATACTACAATAGAACATCAATTGGTTACATATAATTGGTGACTCGCAACTCATCATCAAACAATTTAATGACGAATTTCAAACAAAACATGATAAGCTTCTTCCATAGCAATGTATGGTTGATGATTTCAAGAATTTTTTGGCTACATCCAATTTGAACAAGTTCCTCATCTTCAAAACAAGCTAGTAGATGCCATGTTTACAATTAGGTCCTTCTTTGATAACCCTCATGATCACCATGAATGTCAATTTTTGGCTGAAAAATGATGCATGCATACATATGATATTTTGGACACTAAAATGGTGTGTGAAATCATTGGTCCCCAATCTCCTTGGTACCATGATATAAATAACAACTACCTTTTTTATAACATCCTTCTACCCAACCTCACTCAAAAAAAACACTTCCCATTCATCCACTTCTCATCTTGCTACACTATACTTGGAGACACCATGTATCATAAAGGGGTATGATGGATTTTTACTACAATGTTTGAATGATGTAGAGGCTAAGTTGGCTATGAATAAAGAAACTAGTGGTATTTATGGGGCTCACACTAGTGGTATGGTCTTAGCAAAGAAACTTCTACAAATTGGTTACTATTTGCCTACTATGGAGCATGATGCTTGTGTTCCTATTTAGTCAAAAAGTGTGTTCCTTTTCAACAACATGCATATTTGATACATGCTCAATCCCAAGTATTGCAACCAATCACCTCACCATGGCCCTTTACATTGAGGTATCTAGACCTAGTTGGTAATATCCACCCTTCCTCATCTAATCGACAAACCTTTATCATCACCACAATCGAATACTTCACCAAATGGGTGGAAGATATTTCACTCACCCTCATTAATGGAGTCAAAATCTATAAATTCATCTTGTATAATATCATTAGATGATATAATATTCCATCCACCATCATTAGTGACAATGGAAGTTACTTTACTCCTTTTGGGGAAAATCTTGATGTCATATTCTATAAAATAGTCCAAACCAATGTGGTTACCTATCCCATTCCTATCACTCAACCATTTGATGACACAAATCCCAAACATAATTGATATAAGGAGAATGAATATTATAACTATCATAAGATTAAATGTCCTTCCAAAAATAAATGGATGAAGCTTAAGAATTAGGTACAAGATCTTATTGATAGAGGTGATATTACCATTGAGGGAAATCAATCTACCTCTTCTAATACTCAATTATATATATATCAAAGATCCTTCCCAAATAATAATCAAGTGGTTAGTACCTCTAATGCTCATACTAGGCTAAGCAATAGCCAAAATATTTAAACCAATCATGTTGATTATACTTGAGTCTATTTTAATTATGACAATGTGGTTGGTTGCATTACACAAGTTGACCCACATGTTTCAATGATTAGAGTGAAGGCTAAAGATCCTCAATGCATAGTTACCACCTATTTTTATCACATATAAGTTCTTGATCCATCCAAATCATCCCAAAAACATCTTCTAAGCCAGCAATACAACATCCTAGATCATCTTTCTAAGACCCCTGCTCAAATTTCCATTTTAGACTTACTAAAGTCTTCAACTATACATCAAGAGATTATTACTAAGAATTTTAAAGATTATCACGTCCCTAATGATAGAAATCCAACTAAATTCAAATATATCATAGGAAAATTATCATCTACCTATCATTTTGGATTTATCCAAAATGATATGTCTCCTATGAACCTAGCTCACAATCGTCCTATACACATTTAACTCTATATTTCCAAGAATAAGGTGAAGAAGTTCTTGTTAGATAATAGTTCAACCCTCAATTTATGTACATTAAAGTTTATTAAATAGGTGGGATACACTCAATTTTATTTAGACAATTAGTTGATCACAATCAAAGCTTATGATAATGCAAAGAGAGATTCATAGGGCATGATTTTTCTTCGTATTTAGGTTGGCCTTGCTATGCAGTATACAACATGAAATGTCCTTGATCTTGAATTTCCATATAATATTCTCCTTATTTTCCCATTGATTTATGGCATGTAGGCTGTTCCATCTAGTTACCATCAATTCCTGAAATTCCCACATAATGGTATTGAGGTTAGCACCCATGTTGATGCTCATTCTCTTAGGTATTGTTGTGCTCTTGAGGCCACCTTCCCCATTCTTGCTATTTCCCTCAAGTGAAATTTATTCCTTCCAATGTCACTTCCTCCTCATTGAATTTTGATCCTAATATACTCCTTACATCTTCCACACCATATGCTACCCTTGAATCGACCATTGGAAAGGTCAAGATCATTGACAAAGGTTTTAAAGAATAAGAGGTGATTGTTGCACTTAATGTGGAAACCATTCCCCCGTATCCAAAAATTTATGGATGACCATCCTCATCAAATAAATAACAAGAGTAAACAAAAAAAAATGGGATCTACAACCATTTAGTCTCCAAGAAATTTAGCAAAAGAATAGATTGAAGAGGACATTAGTTAGTGGGTCTACCATTAGGAACTTTAAAATTCTTCCACATCTTGGAGTACTTCTAGGAAGAATGTCCTATCACCCATCAAATGGATCAAAATATTGATTATCAAGGAAAATTATTGGGGTAAATTAACAATTCATCCTCCAACCCATTAAGTTAATGATTATTCCAAAACATCAAGTACTTGGATATGATATAGAAAAATAAAACTACATAATCACCTAGTACGTCTAACAATGCTACTATGAAATCCATCATCATTGAAGGCATCCCATAAGAGGTCATTAAAATCTCTTAATATGATTTGGATGTATCCTCTCTTTTCTCTACCTCCATCTTCAACATTTACATCATACTCCATCATCTCAAACTTATTTGTTGGTACAAATGAGCATTTGTACCTATTAGCATGTTTCTAATGATGAGGCATGTATATATTTCATGGGTTTAAATGAGAAATATCAATTATTATTTTTCTATGAGCTTGATCAATCTGCCTACTTTTTCGAAGATTAAATACTCAACCATAAATATAGAAAACAAGAAAATAATCCAAGGTCTTCTAGTGAAAACCTCCTCAAGGGATATCTAGACCAATTAAAAATAAAAAGAAAGGGTCCATCCTCTAATGAAAACCTCTCTAAGGTGTTCGAGGATGGGGATGTGCATCTTCCTCTAATGGGTAATCACCTATCAAAAAGGTTTTGCAAGTATGAAGGTGTTGTCTTTGATGTCAACTAGTTAGCTAGTTGTAAATTGGTTGTTGTTGTCATTGATGTCATGAATATTGGTTATTGGTTGTTAATGTCAAAGATATTGAGAAAATTGTAATAAAGAAAGGTTGTAGGTATTTTACGATTGCTCTGGGATATGCTCTAGGATGTACTGCTATGCTAGTGATGATGTGAGGTATTATTCATTGTTGTTGGAAGTTGTTATATCCATATTTTTGGTTTCTAGATCATTGCACAGTGTGAGATATGTTCACCAGTTGTGAATTGACCTTTTCCATGTATCTGGATGAGGCTTGAGAGAAATGTAGTTGATATGGATTTCTTCTTGTTTTGATTTTATAACTTGCAATTCTCAGGATAAGTTGATGAGGTCGTGTTCAAGTGAAATTTGTGTACTAAAGAGATTGAATCATGTTAAGGTTGTGTGTTCTTAATTCATTTATGTGTTTTATACTAGTATTGGTCAACCTTGTGTTAAGCACTACCTTTTAAATTCATGAAGAATTGTAAAGTGTTTTGGTATTTATTTAGATCTTGATTATGTATGCTTTTCATTTCCCTCATTCTAATTACACCATAGAATTTTTTGGCACTGACCTAATTTGAATTTGTAAATACAAATAGTGTGGGAAACCTTGGATGAGTTTCAAGGTTGAAGATGGTATAAAAATGAGTTGAGATGTTTGTGAAAGATGCAAGAGAAAGATAGATGTGACATAGATGTGAAATATTATTTGTGTGATGTGAGTTTGATAAAATAAATGTGAAATTCAAGTGATGAGTTTCTAGAGGAAGTGAGTTGAAGGTGTACTCTATCATTCAAGCATGTCCACAAGTGTCTAAGAAAATAGTGGTGGAAATATTTGATGCATTGATATTTTTTTCTCTGTGTAACAAATATCTTCTATCTTCTTTGTAATCCTATGGTTGTGAACCCTCTATGTGGTTAACCCTTACTGGAAAGTGACTCTTGTTTCAAACAGTAAGTCTTGTTTTGGCAGTGAGCCTTTATATTCAGTTTTGATATTCTCTATATTGTGAGCTAATATTCACCATGGTTTTTCCCTTACTGGGTTGTCCATTTGAATTTTGTGTTATTTTTTGTATGATCTTACTTATTTAAGTTTCTTCTTTTACACTTAATGATTAATCACATTAGGAAGGTAAAGGATTTGTGAACGATAATTGATCTAACCTCTAGTGGAAGTTTTAACTGCTACAACTGCTTTACCCCTTCTCAATTGTCTTATTCAACAAAATCTCCTCTATCTCTATTGAGGAAACTAAGGTGAACTCTCAATTTGATTACTTAAACAAAACCAAGGATCACATATGTATCCAATTCTTTGTCAGAAGAAGAGTGTTAGGTATTTTCTATAATCCTTTAAAATGGGTCAATAAATGTTGCATTTTCACACTAGAACATGCAAGGACTTGATCCCACATTAGTGGTTCATCACCTACATGTTTTTCCTAATGACATGCCTATCAAATAGAGGCTTCACAAATACATCCCTAAGTGGATTTTCTAATCAAAGTATAGTTGTAAAAATTATTGTTGGTTGGATTCATTCAACCTATTGTATTGACTATTCTGATTGGATATCTAATATTGTTCCTATTGGTAAATTAACTACGGGCAATTTTATCTAAATCGACATCAAATATTTAAATAAATATTTCTCAAAAGATGATTTCCCAATTCCCAACATTAACATTCTTGTTGATTTAGCAGTGGGACATTCTATGTTGTCAATAATGGATGGCTTTTCAAGATATAATCAGATCCATATTACAGTTGATGACCAACATAATATGGTTTTCACAACTACTTGGGGTGAATTTTTTTATTAATCCATTCTTTTTGGTCTAAATAATATAGGTGATAGCTATCAACATGTTATGACTGTTATTTTTCATAACCTTATTTACATTGATCATCATGACAGATTATGTAGATGACTTGTTAGGAAATTCAAAAACCTATGAAGCACATCCTCAAATCTTGGAACATATCTCCAATTTCTTGGAACAATATCAACTACATCTCAATCATAAGAAATGTTTCTTTTATGTCACCTTGAGAAATCTATTAGGATTCATGTTATCTAGGAGAGGATTCAAATTTTATCCCACTAAATTAAAAGCAATTTTGGACATGTCTCCTCTAAACACTTAAATAGTTGAGAAGTCTACATGGTAAGCTACAACCTATTTAATAGCTCATTTCTTATTTTTCTAATAAGTGTTAGCCATTTATTCACTCTCTTTGTAAGGACATAGCATTCAAATTGGATGCTTCATGTCAACAAGGATTTGATAAAATTAAATAATTTTTGTCTAATGTACCCATCCCCATGACTCTTGTAGTGGGAAAACCATTATTGTTTTATATTTCAACTACCTTAGTGGCACTAGTGGAATTTATAGCACAACATAATGAGAATAGGAAAGAAGGATCTATATATTACATTAGCCATACTCTTGTTGGATATGATCTTAATTACACCCCTATGGAAAAATCACACTTAGTAGTAGTCTTTAGTTATCAAAAACTTGAGCACTCCATGCTTATTCATTCAATCAAACTAATTTTAGATGTCAAACCCCTCAAGTATTTTCTATCAAGAACATCATTAACAAGTGATATGGATAAAGGGATTATGCTTCTCAGTGAGTTTGATATTGGGTATGTATATTACAGATCAATTAAGGGTCAATTGATTGCAGATAAACTAGCTGACACTTATTTTTTGGATGCTTATCCATTATTTGTTGAATTTCTAGATGGGTCGGTGTTCTCTATCATTGAGCCTAATAAATGAAAGTTGCACTTCAATATTTCATTGAAAAAACATGGTTTAGGTGCAGGTATCCTCTTTGTCACCCCTCAAGGTGAATTTACACCCAAATAATTTAGAATGGACTTCTCATGCAACAGTAACATTATATAGTATGAGGCTCTCATCATTTGTCTAAGGATCATAGTACAATGGAATATCAATTGGTTACATGTCAATGGTGACTCAAAACTCATCATAAAATAATTTAATGATGAATTTTAAACCAAAGATAATAGGATTCTTCTGTAGAAATGTATGGTTGATGATATCAAGAATTATTTTGGCTACATCCAATTTGAACAAGTGCCTCATCTTTAGAACAAGGTAGTAGATTCCATAGCTACAATTAGGTCCTTATTTAATAAGCCTTGTGATCACCATGAATGTGATTTTTTTGTTGAAAGCTTATTGATGCATACATATGATCTTTTGGACACTAAAATGGTGTTTGAAATCATTGGTCCCCAATCTCCTTGGTACCACAATTTGAATTACACCTACCTTTGTTATAAGGTGCTACTACCCAACCCCACTCAAAACAAACACTGCTCATTCATCCACCACTCATCTAGCTACACTATACTTGGAGACACAATGTGTCATAAGGGATATGATGGTATTTTACTACAATTTTTGAATGATGTAGAGGCTAAGTTGGCTATGAATAAATAAAATAGTGGTATTTATGGGGATAACACTAGTGGTATGGTCTTACCAAAGAAACTTCTACAAATGGGTTACTATTGGCCTACTATGGAGCATGATGCTTATGTTCCTTGTCAACAACATGCATATTTGATACATGCTCCATCTCAAGTATTGCAACCAATCACCTCACCATGGCCCTTTACATTGAGGGATCTACACCTAGTCGGTAAGATCCACCCCTTCCTCATCTAATAGCCACACCTTTATCATCACCACCAAAGAATACTTCTCTAAATGGGTGGAAGCTACTAAAATCCCCCTCATTAATAGAGTCCAAATCTCTAAATTTATCCTATATCATATCATTAGTTGATCTAATATTCCATCCACCATCATTAGTGACAATGGAAATACTTTCAAAAAGCAACATGTACATTGATTATGTGAGCACTTACACATTCAATTTCATTGGTTCACCCCATATTACCCTCAAGGTAATGGCCAAGATGAGGAAACTTATAATACCTTAATCAAAATCCCTAAGAAATTTTTCAATGATACTAGTCATGATTGACACCTCCATTTCAATCCCACACTTTGGTCTTATCATACCATTATTTGCACCCCTATCAACACCACTCCATATTCACTTGTCTATGGTACTGAGACTATCTTGCTAATCGATATTGAACTCTCATAACTTCATATCTCACTAAATAAACTTATCAATGATGAAGAGTATGAGGTTGTTACAATTGAGTAAATTTGAGCTTTTAGATGAATGATGTCTCAATGCTACCAACCATCTTTAAGCTTATCAAATCTAATTGAAGAGAAGCTATATTAAGAAAATATAGCCTCACCAATTGTAACTTGGAAATATTCTCCTTAAAGAAAATCAGTGTACTCAAGAGGACCAAGAAAAGAAAGGAAAGATTGAGGCTAATTTGTTGGGTGCTTAGATCATTACTACAAAGTATGGTTCGAGAGGTTAGCAGCTAGCTACATCAAAAATTGAACCCTTCGATTAGCCTGTGAATATCATTCACTTCAAGAGTTTATATTATAAATAAATTGAGTTATTCCACCTTGAAAACATATAAAAAAATCAAATAATGTCAAAAAAGTGAAAAAAAATAGTCAATAGTAAAGAGAAAAAAATCATCCTGTGGTGAAAACCACCTTCGATGGTGCCTTGGGTAGGTGTTTTTGGTGAAAACCTAGAAAAAATCTCCACTCATGGAGGTCTTAATAATTATCTACCTAGCATCCTTCTTTCTTACATTATTTTACTTCCCCCATCTACATATCCTCTCCATTCTATTCATATTATCCCAATCTTATCCCTTATCCATTCCAATCTCATTATTAATACCATGGTATATCTCGGTTGAGTATTAGATAAAGTAGATCCACTATCCCAATTCCTAAGCTTCACCCATTTATTTTGAAATGTATTTACATGATCCTAACACACTCGTAAGATTTACTATCCTTTTATTGGTTAGGATTTTGTTGTTTGTTGTTTCTTATGTATAGTGTACATATGTTGCCTCATGTATCACCATCTAGGCCCCATTGTTGTATATACTTTTCACTAGGTCCCATTCTTGTTTCTTTGTGTCACCAAGAGTCCCTTTCAAGCTAGTTCCTATAACAAGATTTAGTAGCCCCCTAAGGTTTCAATGTGTCTTTTTTATCCCTTGTCATATCAGTCCTGGAATCTACCCCTATCCATCTTTGATCTTTCCAAGATACATCATTCCTCACATCAGACCACATCAATCCACCCATAATCCACATGAGAAGGGATATTTGGGAATTATTTTTTCTTTTTTCTTTCTTTTTTCTTTGTTCTTTTTAACTTTTTTATTCTTTTGAGCTTCCTACTATACCTACTTAGGGTTTCCACAATCCATCATATCATGTTGTGCTTTGACTAGTAGAAATAGGAGCATATCTTGGATTTTCATGATCGTGTTTTCTTTGTTGTCTCACATTTTACACACCATGATTCATTACGATATTGTGTTACACTAGGAAATCCTTGTGTTCTTGTGGTTTTCTAACATTAGCCCCTCCAAAGTCCATCATGACTTTATGTGATGTTGGACTAGCCTTTTGTTTTTTTTGTCAGCCCTATGCATGCAATACAAATCCACCTTGGTTCATCATACCTTGGTGTATAGTATCCCATGCTATATCAAATTAAGTGCTCACTACATGGTAGAATAATGTATAACACCAAATTTCTCAATTCCCCATCCTACCATCTACCATTCAATTCCCCCATTTTTTATATTGTTTCATTTCCATTCCTATTATCTCTTTCCTAATCATTGGGTTTTAAATGTGTGAGTTTTTCCCCTCTTTGATTTCCTCATCATGTTCAATTTTGGTTGGTACATTATGGTTACACCTATTATTAATCCATCTTTTCATTATTTTATAATCATTTCATTTGCACTATGTTGTTTACAATTTGTTATTATAATCATCTTTTCATCATCTCATTGTAATTTCATGTGTATTAAGTTATTTATGATTTCTTATTCTAAGCATCATTTCAACTTTTATTTATCATTTCATGTGCCTTAAGTTTTTAATATTTATTATTATAATCATCCTTTTATCATTACATTATGATTTCCTTTACATTAAGGTGTTTTGAGTTTGTTATTCTAAGAATATTTTCATCAATCCATTAATCATTTAGTTGCATTAAAGTTGTTTAAAATTATTATTTTAAGGGTCTTTTTATATATCATTATAATTTTAGATTGCATTAGTTAATTTCATTGCATTTAAATTATATTGTATTGTTCATTTCCATCCATTAGGTAATGTCATTACATATAATCATTATGTTTTCATTCATTTCATTTTTATTTGCATCTATACATATCATAAATTATTATATTAAAATTGGAATCCATACACATTGTATACATCATTTTATATCATATGTCATCCATATATATCATGACTCATTTCATTCACATTAGAAAACATAACACATATTCATACATATCCATCTTGAATTAAATTTCTTGGTTTCCATCATATTTGCATACCATGCATATCATTGCATCCTACATCACAAACTATCAATCTCATGCATAATATCATAATCACATATCAATTACATAAATAAAATCAGTGGCATACATAATATATCTATATATACATCAATATACACCATCCACATAAATCATCCATGTGTAAACACATATACATAATGAACATCCATATCCATAATCTTTAAAATCACAACAGTGCAATTCATATATTGATATCACAACCATAATTTCCATGATAACACATTCATATGCATTAGAAAATAATTAAAATTTTGGGTACAAGTACATACATTCATCACAATTCCATCAAAGTAAAAGTTATATACATATGTTAGGGTATGTGCAGGTTCATCATGGAAAAAGTAGACCCTTAAGTGGCAAAAAAATCAAAAAAATCAAAGTTAGGAAACTTGACGTAAAATTTTGAATAATTTATCTATATTATTTCAAAAATATGTAAGAATAGAATTTGTACAAAATTGAATTTAGTTTCTAAACTACTACGTTTTTTTTTTTAAACAAAAAAATATATTTGGTGAAAATTTGAAATTTCAATGCAATAGTACTTAAATTTTAGGGAAAAAATAAGAAGTAGGTGTTTGTCTGACCACCCCAACCACAATAAAATGAAAATATTTTTTTATAATATTTTAGATATAAGTAGAGGACTCATGCTTGGATGTGATGCATTATTTTTTGTAATTTTTTTCAAAGTAAATAATTAATTATGAACTTTTTATTACAACTTTTTAAAAAATATAAAAACTCATATGTCTGACCACCTGAACTTGTTCAAAACTTCATGAAATTCAATTTTTATTTTTTAATCCTATAGTATGTAAAACATAGAATTTGATTCATGTTTTTCATTGAAAAAATATGATACCATTTGAAAGCTATAGATATTTTTCAATCAACCTATCAATCAAGACTTTAGTCATAATTTGAATAGAAAATGAATAATAATTACTTATTATATTCAAAGTAAAGAATAATTTATATGAATATAAATATGATAATCTCCTTTAAAAACCCTTTTCATTTCATCAATTTTGGGTAAGAAAATAGTCGCTAGCCACATACCCATAATATTGTCACTTTTTGGCCCATCATGATCCTACACATACCCGTTACATCAAATATCTTGAATCAATATGATACAATAATATCATAAATCCAAAAAAAATTAATGTTATAGATGAGACTTGTGTCCTAATTAAAGAATCAATGGTTTCTTGTACATGATCACTCATCCACAAAAAATACCTTTATGTCTCACCAAAACTACCACCTATCTCCTCACATCTATCTACTGCTCATGGCATCTAATTGTGTCAAGGATGGTGGCATTGATCTTGACACTCCTCCTCCTCCATCACCCCATTATGGCCCCATAGATCCAATCCTCATGGATCTTGACCATAGTGATCACAATCCACTCCCTCCTGAACTTGCTACCTATGAAAAGGAAGGCCTCCTCTTAGCCTCGATGATGGATACATTCTATAAATCCCTGCAGTACTTGACCCCCCTACCTAGTTGTACCATTTTTTGTGCTATCTCCATTGCTCCACCTCCCCCTTGTTCCCTAGTGGCATCCCTCTCCTACCTATACCTATTTGTGTCAACCTGTAGGTTGGTCTACTCTACACCCAAGTCATCTCTAGCTAATCGATGGTTTTCCCTCTCAACCATCACTATTTGTGCATCACACTATATTTCACCCATGCATGTATATAGATTGTCTCTCTTTGTAGTTATTTTTTCTATGTCCCCCTATATACTATCCATTCATGTCTATAGAATATATCTCTTTGTCATCCTCACTACTAAATCCTATACATTTTTTCTAGCAATCCCTATAGTTATGGAATCCCACTCAATGCTACTGCTAACCTAACATATCCATCTCTCTTCCCCTCCTCCTATTATTTTGGTGACACATCCTTCAAGATTGGAATGGTGGATGACCTCTCCTCCTAGTCTACATCCATATACTCTACATTTCCCTCCTCTCCTTTCTCTCCATCTTCACTCTATACAGATACCTCATCCTCAACAATATTCTCTTCTATCAAATCATCTCCATTGTGGTTCTACTCTTTATGTAGGACTCTCCTTTGTTGCACTTGCCATGCCTCAACCACTATGGTTTTACTCCTTTCCATTTCCCATGCCCCTCTTTATGACATCATTGCCTCTAATCTCTACACTCTCCACCACTCAACATATCTTGAGGTGACTCCATTTACCCCTCCTTGTCTATCCCAAAGGACCTTTGGCAAATCCCTCCAAGAGGATTCTACTACCCGTTGTGCTATTTTTGGGCCCCATAGCCTTGTCTCACAACATACTCAAGAAAGTGTCTCCTTTATCTTAGGGATATCGTGTAACATGCTAAACTACCATGTCACCCTCTCTGGTTTATAGCTCCTTATCAAAAAGGGTTGTCAACCAATAATGTAGCACCTAGAGAACATACATTGATAATACTCAACATCCTCCTCCTATTACTCAACCTATCTATAAGGTTTCCATACAATATCTATGGAATCCAACTCATCTAGAATCTTGATGCAAATAAAATAACTACTCTTGATTCACTTGACAACTTTCATAAACTAATTTATTTGAAACAATGATTAAATGCATTCTAGATCACATTGGAAGCATAGCCATAACAGCCTAACATGTATTCAACATAGGAAAATAAACATGATGCATGGCTTCCTTGATATTCTAGTCTTCTTAAAATATTTTCTATTGATTCCCAACCAATCATGTTCACACAAAGTATAGATCTTATCAAACCCTCAAGTCACTAGGGTTTTAAGGTTGTTTATATACAAATGAGAGCACATTGTCATTGATTCCTCACACATGAAAAAAAATTAAGTCTTGATCGCAAAAGGGTTTTCATATTTTCTTAAAATAAAAATTTCTACCAATTTTCTTGACTTTTTAATGGTGGAAAACAAAGATATGAATTTTTTAGTGTTTATGGAAACCCTAGTTAGGGTACAGGGTTATCAACACCAAAAATGCAATAAATTTGACAAAAATTAATGAAAAAACTCCAAAAAAAACCCAAAAGTTTTTTATCTCATAGCTTCATCATCCCCATTCTTTTCCTTGATGAATCAGGTTGAAAAATCCATACAAAAGAGGTTTTTCAAGAAGGAAACACTAAAAATTTGTACATGGAAATCACTATTTTTATCATAACTTTCATACACAATAAAAATCAGTCAAACCAAAATCATTAGAAAGCTAAAAAATTTATCCAACTTTTCAAATAACTTGCAAGGCTATACTATATAGTACAAGGCCACACAATCCAATTTACAATATGTTTCAACATGTAAAACACAAGAAAATGCTTCTAAATGTTCATTTTTTTCATTCAAACTCTTCTCCAACCTTGGTGCTCAAGTTTACATTCCATATTTATCATATTACTACCATTCACAACTTCCAAACCAACTTCCAACTACCAAAAACAAAAATTACAACTTTGACATGACAACTTTTACAACTTTTTTGCAACTTTTATAACTTTTTGCTCTTAATCACCAAAATGACTCAAAAGGACCCCAAATGGGTTAGAATGGTCCAAATCAAACATATTGACCCAAAAAAAACCCAATCAACCCAAAAATTAAAAATTTGCAACATGACACAAAATGCATCACAACATTCCCCTACATCATACTCCCTAGGGGAGAGAAATTTGATGCTCTAGCTCAAATATTACTTTTTATTTTTCCAATCATAAATCAATTTTGAAAAATAATTTCTTCCACTTGCAATTTGTTTAGTTGCAAGATTCACAATTTTTATTTTCTTCCCACCTTCCTTTTGTTGCTTCTTTATAGTTTGCTGCAAAATATCTTTTATTATCTTCTTTTTTTCAATCCTTTTGTTTTCTTCTTTTTAAATCATTTGTATTTCCCCAGTCAATATATCATTCCACCGGTTCATTGCTTCAACCACTTCATTTGTTTCACCTATAAACACATACTCACTAATATTATTAGAAATAAAATTTTGAGTCTCAATGGACTCATTTTCTTCATCTTTTTCCTCTTCCTTGGATGGCTTTGGCTCATCCATAATCTTGATTATTTATTTTATCTTTCTTCTCAATTGACGCCTCTTTCTTCTTTCTGCAATTTCCTTTATCGACCTCTTGACAATTTTGTTAATGGTGGCATTCCAACTCAGTACACTTGTTACTATACTATGTATTTTTTCTTCAAATTTTTTCATATGTTCCAAAGCTTGTCTCAGCTATGTTATCTCTTGTTGAATATTTATTTGTTTTACCTTCTCATCTTTCTTCTTCATCTCACTTCTCTCTCTTCTCATCACTTGTTGCTCACTTGGCACTTCTTACTCTTTAAGTCTCCATGAACTATTCTTCTCAACACTTTCATTCTCAATGTGTTGAAAATTTCCCTTTCTCAAGCAAGACTCTTTCACCTTGCTTGTTCTCAAAGCCTTCAAACAACCTACAAGAATTTTCTTTAGACTGGAAATAAAATTCAACAAAGTGTCCAATATTTTACCTCACCAATAATATGTCCAATATTCTCATCCAACACTGTAACTCGCAACTGTTCAAATCATCAATATCATTATCCCAAAAATATTTTGGGTCTAATACTAAAAATTATGTAGAGAAAAGAACTACTCTTGATTCACTTGACAACTTTCATAAATGAATTCATTTCAAACAATGATTAAATGCATTCTAGATCACATTGGAAACATAGCCATGGTAGCCTAAAGTCAATTCAGTAAGGGAAAACTAGCATGATGCATGATTTCCTTTATATTTCAGTATTCTTATAATATTTTCTATTGATTCCCAACCAATCATGTTCACACAAAGTATAGATCTTATCAAACCCTCAAGTCACTAGGGTTTTAAGGGTTGTTTACGTACAATTGAGAGCACACTGTCATTAATTCCTCACACATGAAAAAAATATAAGGGCTTGATCCCAAAAGGGTTTTTCTATATTTGTAAAATAGAACTTTCAACCAATTTTCATAACTTTTTGATGGTGAAAATCAAATATATTATTTTTTTAGTGTTTCTGGAAACCCTAGTTAGTGTAAAGGGTTGTCATCACCAAAAATTCAATAACTTTCAAAACACTTAATGAAACAACTCCAAAAAACCAAAAATTTTGTATTTCATAGCTTCATCATCCCCATGCCTACCCTTAACCATATCAAGTAATATAATCTGTACAAAAGAGGTTTCTCAAGTAGGAAACAATGAAAATTTGTACATGGAAATCACTATTTTAATCATAACTTTCACAAAACACAATGAAAATCAGTCAAACCAAAAGCATTAGAAATCTAACAACATTCTTCAAATTTTCCAATAACCTATAGGTCTTTACTACATAATACAAGGCCATATAGTCCAATTTATAGTCTATTTCATCATGGAAAACACAAGAAAATGCTTCCAAATGTTAACTTGTTCATTCAAACTCTTCTCCAACCTTGGTGCTTGAGTTTACATGTCATATTTATAAGATTACAACCATTCACAACTACGAAAAGCCAAAATTGAAACTTTTCTACAACTTTGACATGACAACTTTTACAACTTTTTTGCAATTTTTATAACATTTTGCTCCTAATCACCAAAATGACTCAAAAGGACCCCAAATGGCCTAGAATAGTATAAATTAACCTTATTGACTCAAAACAAACCCAATCAACCCAAAAATTAAAAAAAATCAACATGACACAAAATGCCTCACAACATGCCTTTGCATCACATCCTCCTCCATGGATCCATTCTTTAAACATATCTATACCATAACCCTAGTTACTAGTAAAATACCATCAACTCATTGGCTACTCTAGTTGTCCTCTTGCCAATGGGTTAGGTCACAATGGTGTGCTCTGAGGATCATACCTGAAGTAGTATAATGTGGGTTCGGTTGTCTCCTCCTCTATAACATAGAAAGTGCATGCCTCTATATAATTGTGCCAACAGGAATGGCCCCCATTCATATCGCCTTTCCTTCCCGACCATGTCAATCACAATGTTTAGGGTGATCCCACAATAGTGGTTTACACTTTATGGGACATTCTGATTTTTCTTGAAATCACATATTTTTAGAAAATATAATGATTTTATGCTTGAAAATTTCCATTTAAAGGATTCCAACTAAAGAGGATTTGATCAAACCACCTTAGATCAAACCCCCTTGGATAGAACCCTGCTAGTTTCAAACCATACCTATAACGAAGTGTCCTTTAAACCTATCAAAATGTTGATAAAAAACCAAGTTTGATGTACCTTTTGGGGGATTAAATGAATTCATTTAAAATTTATTTTTTGTAAGTATATAGTCCTTATTATAAGCTTCCCAAAAAGCATAATTTAAAATATAGTTAATTTTTATTTCTTGTGAATGTAGGTTTTTCACTGAAAATGAAGCTCTTTGTTTTGCACAAGTGGAAACATAGTAGATTATAATTTTTTTTTGAAAAATATCAGTTCACTAGATATTGATGTCCCTAATCCAAAAAAAAAACATAAATTGAATTTTGATACATACAAAAAAAGTTATGTTTTAGCCAGTAAATCATGTTTGAATTGTAACTAGTTTGACTTTGAAAATTAATTAAGAAAAAATTATTCAATGAAATTCTATGAAACCAATTCCATGAACTAGATATTGTAGTTAGGAATCTAAATTCAAAAAAAATATAATTTTATCCTTCATAGAAAAAAATTTGTGTTAGCCAATAACGTCACTCTTTAAAAATTGTGTTTATTGTTAAAAAACTAGTTTTATAAGGAGATGGAGAAAGAAGTGCAATATGATTCCAAGAATTTTGAAAAAAATACATTTAGAATCTATAGAAAAAATGTCACAAATCACTATTTTGCATCATCTTCAAATTCCTTGTGGTTTAGCCGCTATAGGTGCTTGAAAGTGAAGATTTAGTTAAAAAAAAATCACTTCAATGTCTAATTTGGCCAAAAATTGTAAATCAGTATTGTAGGATCACCCTTCACCAAAGTGAGGCTGAAGAAACATTTTCTCCTATTTGTAAGGAGAACCCCACTAATATTTATAAACAATTATAGTGTTAGTCTTGGCACTATCTACCCACATCTAGCTATGTCCAGTGCTCATCAACATATTGACATGACTATCCTAAACATTACTTGCAATAGCTATTGTATTATCTAGGAGCTGTAGGTTAGTATTGTGGGCCCCTAGATGGGAATTTTAGAATCCTCCACATATTCTATAGCATAATGGTGATATCTCCAGTGGGAAGGTAGAATGTGCTCATCTCCAAGCTCCACCTCTCTACCAATGCACTCAATAAAGGCCTATGTACCCTGATAACATGAATACTAGCAACAAACACCAATCCACATGCATCCAGTAACACCCAATCTACATCTATAAATCTTGTTGCTGACTGAAGAATAGTTGATCTCCACTCTGAAATTTGTAGACTCATTTTTTCTTGCATCCATCCCATCCACATGTCAAGTATTTTCTTCTTGTTTTTTGTTCTATCTGTCTTAGCTTTATTTCCAATAGATTTTCCCCTTTGGGAACATATACCTATCCCTAGGGCAGATCTACCTCTTGGCATATTTTCTTATCCTTATGTAGGTCTACCCCTATGAGTGTAAATCCACCTATTCTTCATCAAATTAAACGTGCCTATCCACCTATAAAATTTCCCTTCAAATTTTCTCTTCTTCTATTAAATTTTCCTCTATGAGGTGCATTCACCCCTACTCTAGTGAATTTTCCTGTGTATTTTTTACCTATCTTAGCTACTAGCTCAAATAGGTAGAGTTTTTTATGTTTTACAAAGTGAAACAAAAGGTACATTCTACTTTTCTATGTTATATCCATGTACATAAAGAAATTATCAAAAAACTTCATTATTACATTATGAAAATACATACAACACAAAAGAGAGTGAAACAATTTTGCAAAAGTAGTCTTTATTGATAAACATAAATGTATGGTGTCCCACACAAGTCGTGGGAATAGATACTTGAATGAAAATAAAGGAAAAAACTATAAATTTATAGATACAAGAAATAGAGAATGCATATATGGGGAGAGGGGACTCGACATTGCCTAAATGATGAATCCCAGTTGAGTTGCTTTATATCTACTACTACCCCTCTTACTTATCTAGTTTCCAGTTGTTGCTTTCCCTACTACTCCAAGAATTCATGCATGTGTGAAAAAGATTTGGTTAGTGAAATGAAAGATCACCAATCAATACATATGAAAACATCCACAAACATATAGCCTAATCCTCATAAGCATCAAAATATTTGTCATACCATACATGTTCAAGAAAATATAAAGGTTATTAAAAAAATCTATCATATGCTATGTTTTTATCTAACATGTTTGTTCACTATGCAGGTATAGGTGAAATATTTACTGCTATTTTTTTTATTTAATCTTAGCATTTGGAGTAAAATGTGGCTCCCACAAGGGTTGAGCCCAGCATTTTGTCCTCTTTTGTTTTAAGAGGGCTAGGAATGTAAGAAAAATTGAGCAGCTTGATCAAGTTGATGATAAATCTATTCTTGATGCATTAAATCAATATTCAATCATACCACTTGATCAAATTTCGTTATCATATTCAAAAGATGCAACAAAAAAACTATGTGAATTGTCACAAATATTACTCTTCATCATTTCACAATGAACCAAACAATAGGCTACCATCATGTTGATCAAAAGGGCAGTCATGGAGAAGAAGAGAAATGCAATGCAAAATATAGTGCTTTCACTAATTGAGAGAGATGAGAAGTCATTTCAATCACCATCTATAGAGAAACAACTTATTGGTATTCATTATAATAAAATAGCAAGATGTCTTATGTGGATACAACAAGATATAAAGGAATAGTCATAAAGCCACTGAAACATTAGTGAGAAATAATTCAAATACATTGATATTTATCATAGCATACAACAGTGGAGACATGTGCAATAGACTCTACATCATAAAATAAAAATACTATGCTCTTCAAATAACCAGATTCACTATAGGAGAAGCTAATATTGAAAGAGGTGTAATGCATAAAGGTAAACACTTTTCTACATATTCAAGGAACAAGTAAGTAACAAATACTTGTCACTACTAAAAGATGGAAGAGTAGACTTTTCCAGGTAAAAGTATTTTCTAAAAAATTTAAGTCTAAAACATTTGAAATATGACAGAGAATTATGATTATATTCCTGGGAGTGGTTGGGACAACCATTATTTTGTGTCAAAACAAATTTAGATTTCTAGATATATGAGAACAGAGCGAATGAATACCTGTAGGTGTTTTGGAAAGTATAAGGAAACACAAAGTTCAAAAGCCTTGGTAGGGTTATGAATATGGTTTCAAAATTTTGATTTCTTAGAACAAATAGCACTTGCAATTAATGAAAAGGACTCGGCCTTAGGTAAGATTGAAGCCTCAAAATCTATAAGTATATGGAGCCATAGCTACAGGAAATGGAAAAATTGTGCAAGGATATGCTCTAAGTTGTGTGAAATGATGAAACCTATATGCTAAAATAGTCATAAGGTAGGCTAGTAGTGGGAATAAAAATGTTCAAGCCATGGCCCTTACAAATTTTGAGCCCTTAAGTTATATGAAAATGAAGGAAATTTGGCCTTAAATGAAACAAGAACATTTATAACTGCACAACCACATGAGGTCGTCACCATGGTGGAGTAGAAACTATTTTATTTGTAGAAGGCAGGAGGTTTTATCTATTTTTTTAGTCATGAAAAGAATACAAATTCATGAAATGCATACACAAAAACCAAAATGAACATCTTTTTGCATTTACAGAGCTCTATTTTGAGCATTTTAGTGCAGAAATAAATAAAGAATGCAAATTTTTTATGCTCAACGAAGTTTTTATGTCGACTTAGCATGAAAATGTACTGGAGAAGGCATTATGCATC
>VDFB02384261.1:0-16018 GCA_007258455.2 Sequoia sempervirens
GGGGTTAGAAAAAATTATGCGGTCACACCAGGACAAATTTGACAGGTACTGTTCACACAGGGGTTGAACAACAAAGTGGTTATCATGGCTTCTAAATTTGTTGATGAAGTAATGGTTGCTTATGAGGAATATATAGCATCTCCAGATAAGATAAAAGATCACCTAGACTTCGAACAATATATGGAGCATCGGATGGTTTATAATAAGCAACGAAGCAAATCAAAAAAATGTGAGCAGAAAAATGTAGAGAGCATTTCAAATAATATTCAGCAGAAACCTATGCCATCACAACAAAGATTAGCTCGTAGCTTGCAGCAGTCTGAAGACTCCATTTCAAGACAAAGCTCATCACAAAACAAAAAGAAATTGAGTTTCCTTGATGTGTTGGGGTTAAAAAGGGATCAATCAGCAGTTAGTGACCAGCATACAGCTGATCTTATGGAGGACAAAAATCAGACTTACATAGAAGTAGATGTTGGGCACAGGACACTTCAGGATGAGCAAGTGTTGTATGAAGACAAACCAGTTGCCTTAGAACAGCCACATGAAGATAAGGTTCCTTGTGATGCTTCATCAATTACTATGAAAGAAGAAGTGTACAGAAATATGGCTTCTACAACATCTTTTGAGACAACTTCTATTGAAGAGAAAGTTTTACACCATGATAGTGGTTTTGTTGAACCCCAGGAAGATATTATCAGCACTAACGGAGATGATATCAGCCTTGAGATCAATTCTGATTTTATGAACAGCAGTCCATTACTTTCACAAAATCATGAGGTGACGGATAAAGTACATAAAGATGGTCATGTTATGGAATCTCCTAACATTAGCATTGAAGTTTTGCATGTTGAGCTTGAAGAATGTTTGGTGGATTCAAGTCACAAACAGTCTGATTTTATATATCAGACCTTGGAAGATGTGAACAAAACTCAAGTTTTGTGTGATGGGTGGCTACAAAGGGCTAAGAAGGCAAAGATGTTGGCTGCTCAAGCAAAACAGCATTTGCAAGAGGTCAAGGAACGCTGCAGCCAGCTAGATCAAGCAAAGAAACAAAGGGAGTCGCACCTTAGATCTCTAATTCTTCCAAGAGAAGAACATGTAAGAGGTGAGCATGCTATGGATGGACTTACAGTGACTTTGGCAACAGAGGTGTGTGAGGATATTGTCATAACAGCAGCTTCTACCTTGCCAGTCAAGACATCCTATGAGGTACATAGCAGCAATACCTTAGAGGTTGATGACAACACACATGATGTTGCTGATTATGAGGTGAGTGATGCAGATTCAACTTCATGCTATAGTGTAGATTTGGATGGAGAACAAAAAGTGATTCAAGAGGGATTTTCCTCTCCTCAGTACAGTTATGAGTTTTATGATCAGCAAGCTCCAATCTATGATACTGATGGAGAAGAATCAAAAAATGAGGCGGATGCTACATCTTCTTGTGATAATCCGCTCTTTGAGGTGGATGCTGATTCTACTCTTGACCTTGGTTTAAGGGTGAGCGTTGATCATAGTATTGGAGATTCCGTCAGTGCATCGAGATTTCAGACAGAGCTCGTTGAGGAGATTTCCAGTGTGTACATGGTTAGGAGTTTACACAGTTTCACTTTCAGTCATCATGTACATGACCTATTTCAGATGCACAATTCCGGTATGCACGTGTTAGATATGTTAGATGATAGCATATCTCGGGCGGTTTTAGGGAGCAAGTGTTGTCAGCGGTTTGACTTGCTTCCTTTTGAGTTTTTCTCTCCTGTGACAGATGGTGTTGAGATTGACAGGGTACAGCATGATGATCCAGTTGATCAGATTTGGGAGTTACAGGAGACAGTTGATGACATGAGGGACATTTCACGACACTATCCTTGGGATCCTGGTGGAGTGGTTGATTCTTTGTTGTTGAGATTGCTTGCGGACAAGCAATTTCAGGGAGGGCGGACTGTAATGTCCCCGTTTTCGGCATGATCATAGTTGACAGTGTGTTAGCCCTTTATTGGACCCTTGTGGGCTAGCCAGTTTGGATAGAGGGTCAGTGGTGCATTTTGGAGAGTTTGTTTGTTCGTGTTTTCAGTGGACAGTGTTTAGATCACAATGAGCGTTGGCATTCCAGGAGTTCATCGCTTCTGATGGCACGAGATTATCCTGAGATTTGAGCATTTTACGGGGATTTAAGTGATTAAGTTAATTTATTAACTTAAAACGCCTTTTAATAAAGTCACATTGACTTTATTTATATTTTTTATATCACTTAAATCTAAAAAGGAGGATTATAATATTTTAATGATTAAATGTTATAAAAGTGCGCCCAACTATTGAAAAGGAATATATTGAAATATTATAATATTTTGAAAACCTAAAAAGGGCGTAGCATTATGGAAATGCGTGCTTTTGCTTTAAGAGGCATTTTTGGCAATAGAAACTCACCTTTTGATTATTTCGAATTGCCTTGAGCATCTTTCTTTGAGCATTCTCCTGTGACCAGGGTTTGATCAATTTGTCCATTGGAGAACGGAAAACTCTTCAGTGTTGAGTACTCTTGAGGCTGTGAAAGATCAGCTGAATCAGTACAGTTGAGAGCTTCACACAGAAGTTCTACAGTTGCAGACAGAGGGATTTTATATGCAGTTGTTTGTCTTTTGCACATTCTAGAGGGTTTCTACTGGTGGCGCCCTTTCCACAGCTTCAGAGACTTTCTTTCAGAGATTCTAATGCTTCCTTTCAGGGCCGTACGGATTGCATTGGGTTTTGTGCCTTGAGAAAGGCGTGTGAAGTAATTAATAAAAACGCCTTCCTTTTGAGAGGGCTTTGGCATCTAACATTGGCGGCTAGTGATTTCAGAGGGTTGTGACCAATTTCTGAGCTGGAGAAACCTTGTCTGGAGCTTGGGCGTGCTTTTATGCTGATTTTCACCATTTCCGGCTGTAGACCTGGCCAGTTTCTTATTTAAATAATCTGGAGCCTGATTGGTATGTTTATCATTCTTAATCTATCTGTTGGTGTTTAATATTATATTCAGTACTTTCATTCTGAAGAAATAAGATCAAAATCATCTTTTATGAGCAAAAATATGCTGCGCCCCTTCTCTTCTGTCTAATAAGATTTCTTTAAAAACTAAAAAAACAATTAAAGACTTAAGAATTTGGGGGTTTTGGTAAAAGAGCAGTGACTCATCCACGATGTTATCGAGCTCACATCACCAAGAAACAGCCAGGGTTTTGAAATTTATGAAGTCAAGCAGGAGAGGGTTTTAGTAAGTCCTATTTGAGAGGTGGTCCCTATAGAAAATCCAAAGAAGCGGCCAAGAATCCATTTCCATAATTCCGTTTACAGGAATCGGAGGAGGGGCTAGATTGGGACAATATGGCGAACAGCGCTGGAGAAAGTTCTCACATAAATAACTGGGAGGATGAGGACAGAGAAGCCAAAGACGTGCTTAGAGGCATGGTTGCAGGGCAAGAGCAGGTTGCAACTATTCTTCAACAACTCAGCACGAATGTTCAGAATTTGTCTTTAAACAGAGCTCGTAGTTTGGATTCAGATAGAGATGGCAGTATCCGTAGACAGCCACAGAGGATTATAGATCCAGTACGCACCTATGAGAGAGCTACTTTTCCCACGTTCACCAGAGATGATGCTGAGGAAGTGGAAGAAGCTGAACAGGGTGGTGAAATAAATTTTGCAGATAATATTATGGCGATGCATGATGAGTGGGATAATTTGCCACCAAGGGTTAAGGAGCACCTTAACTTTGACAGGTTTATGAGCCAGAAGAGAGAGCACACCAGGAACAGGAATGACAGGCGTCCTAGACACAAACAGAGTGATCTTAAACAGGCAACCAGCAAACTAACTTTAGTACATTTTGATGGCAGTGGCAGAGTTACAGCACGTGCCTGGGTTAGTAAACTGGATACTTTCCTGACACTACGCCCCATGCCTGAGGTGGATGCCATTCGCTTTGCAGCACTTCATCTAGATGGCGTAGCACATGACTGGTGGATTCATGGTATGACTACCCTTCATCATGACAGGATTACCTCTTACCAGGAGTTTACTGATAGACTGGTAGAGAGATTTGACAGAAGGGATCCTGAGCTTTTCTTCAGAGATTTAGCACAGCTGAAACAGTTAGGTAGCTTGGAATCGTACATTGGTGAATTCCAAAGACTATCTGTTATGGTGACAGGGATCTCAGAGAGAAGGCTGGTCATATTATTTATTGAAGGTCTTTTCGAGCCCATGAAAGGTTGGATAAAAGCATTTGATCCACCTACTTTACAGGAGGCAATGAGGAAAGCTCGCAGCATGGAGCTATCTACACCTCGTAAGCCTTTTAGCTCGAGCTCGAAGCCTACAACATCATACACGGAAAATAAATCAGATCCAAAGAAGGCTGATAATACAGATCAGAAAAAGAAATTTGTAGCCCCTTTAGATCGAGAAACCATGAATGATTTGAGAAGGAGAAAACTCTGTTTTTATTGCAAAGGTCCGTATGATTTTAATCACGATTGCCCCCTCAAATAAGGAGACAAGAAACAACGTAGGTGGTTTTGTGAGGAGAACAATTGACTGATTTTACGTCGTAGCTCAATCTATGTCTGAGATGGAAGAGTCAGAAAATGAAGCTGAAATTGCAGTGGAAACAGAACTTAAGGAGGCTCATATGTCCAGCATGCAGAAGGAGGGTTCTTTCAGACTCCGTGGGATCCTAGCTGGTCAAAGGGTCATATCTCTCCTTGATACAGGTGCAACCCATAATTTCATCGACTCACGGTTAGTGGAGAAACGGGGTATTCAAACTCAGCAGTTTGAAGGCATACGTGTGAGGGTTGCAGATGGGAACACTCTCGATTGTGAGAGGATGATACCTGACTTGCCTTTGAAACTTAATAATTTTGAGTTCAAGGCAGATTTTTATGTTGTAAACATGGGTGGAATTGATTTAGTTCTTAGCATGAAGTGGCTTCATGCAATAGGAGAGTTCACGCTTAATTTGCGTGACATGGAGATGAAAGTTCACCATTGGTAAGCGCAAACCATGTTCTTAAAACCATCGAGGACAACCACCAGGAATTTCACTTGAATGGGCGTTTGATTCGTAGTATGGTAGAGGTAGGTGAATGCAAGGCTAATGCCCTTCCAGTTGGATAAATAGAAAGCTTCTCCGCCACCATCGGATGTCGCAGGAACTTGAATCAAACATGCAGAAGGTATTAGGTGCTATTCCACGAGCTGAGACCTCACTGATAGAGGTATTGAGCATATTATAGAGCTGGATGAGGGCACGAAACCGATTATGATTACTCCTTACCGGCACCCCAAGCGTCTGAAAGATGAGATTGAGAAGACTATTCAGGAGCTGTTAGCTATGGGGCACATCAGGCCGAGTAAGTCACCCTTTGCTTCATCAGTTGTTTTGGTGAAGAAAAGGATGGTACACTTAGAATGTGTATCGATTACAGAATGCTCAACAGGAAAACCATTAAGAACAGGTATCCTATTCCTCGGATAGATGAGTTGATAGACGAGCTTCATGGAGCTTGCTACTTCTCAGAGATTGATTTGAGAACAGGTTATCACCAGATCAGAGTCCGAGAAGAGGACATAGAGAAAACGGCGTTCAGATGTCACTGTGGACACTTTGATTTTTTGGTTATGCCATTTGGGTTAACCAATGCTCCAGCCACGTTTCAGTCGACAATGAACAGGGTTTTCCATCCTCATTTGAGGAAATTTGTTTTAGTGTTCTTCGACGACATCCTGGTTTATAGTAAATCATGGGAAGAACATATGGTACACTTGGATGAGGTACTGAGTATACTTGACAGGGAGTCCTTGTATGCCAAGGAGTCCAAGTGTGCATTGGGCATGGCAGAACTTTTATATCTGGGACACATCATCAGCGGAGCAGGAGTCAGCATGGACCCAGAGAAGGTTCGAGCCATCATTGATTGGCCTACACCTGAGACTTTGACACAGCTCAGGGGATTTGTAGGATTGTGTGCTTTCTATCGTCGGTTTGTTAGTGGGTTCTCGTGGCATGCTGCGCCACTAACTGATTTGACTAAGAAAGGTGCTTTTGAGTGGACACCATTAGCACAAGCGTGCTTTGAGAAGTTCAAACTTCTCATGACTTCGTGTCCTGTTTTGGCTTTACCGGACTTCACTAAACCCTTTGAGTTACATTGCGATGCCAGTGGTGAGGGTATTGGTGCAGTTATTATGCAGGATCGACACCCCATAGCTTTTGAGAGCAGAAAGCTAAGAGGGCCTGAACGGAGTTTTAGTATCTATGATAAGGAAATGTTGGCTATCATGCATGCGATGGCCAAATTCAGGCAGTACTTGATTGGTAGTAAGTTCACTGTGAAAACCGATCATAATAGTCTGAAGCATTTTCTTGGGCAGCGAGATCTTAATGAGAGACAACAAAAATGGGTCAGCAAGCTTCAGTCTTACGATTTTGACATCTCTTATGTCAAGGGCACTCAGAATGTGGTTGCTGATGCGTTATCTCGCCGTCCTCACTTGGGTTCTATTACATTGGTTTCAGAAGACTGGAGACACCTGATTGTAGCAGAGTATGCTAAGGACCCATGGGCCTCTAGCATAGTAGATGGATCAGTGTTGGATGACAGGTATTCACTTGTAGATGACCTTATCATCTACAAAGGAAGGATTTTATTGGTCCCAGGTTCTGAGATGAGGGACAGGGTTTTGAGGTCATTGCATGATTCACCCATGGCGGGACATCCCGGGTACTATAAGACCTATCGGCAGGTACGGGAGAGATTCTCTTGGAAGGGTCTCAAGTCCTATGTTCTCCAGTATGTCAGGGAATGTCTTGTTTGTCAGCAGAACAAGCAAGAGCACACATACCCTGCAGGTCTTCTACAGCCGCTTCCTATTCCTGAGAGGAAGTGGGATTGTTTATCCATGGATTTCATCACGGGCTTGCCAAAAGCTCAAGGGAAGGACAGTATTTTCGTGGTGGTAGATCGATTGACGAAATATGCACACTTTTTCGCAATCACTACTACACACACGGCTACTCAGATTGCTGATTTGTTCTTCCGAGAGGTATTCAGGCTGCACGGTTTACCTCGCAGTATAGTTAGCGACAGGGACAGCAGATTTATGAGTAACTTCTGGCAGGAGTTATTCAAGCTTTGTGGGACAGAGCTCACCCCTAGTACCAGCTACCACCCCCAGACAGATGGGCAGACAGAGATCGTCAACAAATGGGTGGAAGGGTACTTGCGTAACTATAGTTCAGGGCAGCAGAAGGCATGGGTGAGGTGGTTATACTTATGTGAGTACTGTTACAACACCACCCATCACATGAGCATCCAGATGACACCATATCGAGCGTTATATGGATATGACGCTCCGAGCTTTCTTGATTATTGCTGAGTGACAGTAGAGTTCCCAGTGCTGGTGATTTGTTACAGGAGAACCAGGATATTATGAGAGCACTTAGGGAAAATATACAGAAAGCCCAAAATCAGCAAAAACAATATGCTGATCAGAGACGAGTAGAGCGGTCTTTCGAGATCGATGATTTGGTGTACCTGATGCTTCAGCCGTATAGGCAGTCTACCCTTCGCAAGAAGGGCTCCGAGAAACTTAAGCCGTGATACTATGGACCTTTCAGAGTTGTCAGACGTGTGGGTCAAGTGGCTTATGAGCTGGATCTTCCGGTGGACAGTAGAGTTCACAACGTGTTCCATGTGTCGCGCCTCAAAAAAGCGTTGGGACAACACGTAATTCCTTCTATTGATTTGCCACCCCTGGATGATGAGGGCAAATTAGTTTTGATACCTGAGGCCATTCTGGACTCCAGAGAGCGTCATCTTCGGAGGCGGGTCATCAGGGAATACTTGGTTAAGTGGAGGGATCTACCGGCAGAGGATGCGACGTGGGAGAGTGACAGTGTTCTTCAGCATCCAGCTTTGAGTTGCTTGTGGACAAGCAAATTCGGGGAGGGCGGACTGTGATGTCCCCTCGCTAGACAGTTCTCGGGAACAGAGCGTTAGCCCTTTATTGGACCCTTGTGGGCTAGCCAGTTTGGATAGAGGGTCAGTGGTGCATTTTGGAGAGTTTGTTTGTTCGTGTTTTCAGTGGACAGTGTTTAGATCACAGTGAGCGTTGGCATTCCAGGAGTTCATCGCTTCTGACGGCACGAGATTATCCTGAGTTTTGAGCATGTTACGGGATTTTAAGTGATTAAGTTAATTTATTAACTTAAAACGCCATTTTTATAAAGTCACATTGACTTTATTAATATTTTATCACTTAAATGTCAAAAAGGGGGATTATAATATTTTAATCACTTTAAATATTATAAAAAGTGCGCTCAAACTATTGAAAGGGAATATATTAAAATATTGAAATATTTTAATGATGAGAAAGGCCGTACATTTCTTGAAATGCGTGCCATTTGATATAAAGGCTTTTCCTGGCAATAGAAACTCACCTTTTGATTATTTCGAATTGCCTTGTGCATCTTTTCTCTGAGCATTCTCCTGAGAGCAGGGTTTGATCATTGTGTCCATTGGAGAACGGAAAACTCTTCAGTGTTGAGTACGTTTGAGGCTGTGAGAGATCAGCTGAATCCGTACGGTTGAGGGCTTCACACAGAAGTTCTACAGTTGCAGACAGAGCTTTACTTATGCAGTTATTTGTGCTTGATAATAACTGAGGGGTTCTTGGTGGCGTACTTCTTGCTTCAGGGATTCTTCTTTCAGAGATTCATTTCCTTCTTGTTCATGGCCGTACGGCTGCTTTGGTTTGTGTGCCTTGAGAAAGGCGTGTGAAGTTATTAATCAAAACGCCTTCTTTTTGAGAGGGCTTTGGCATCCATCTTTGGCGCTAGTCTATTCAGTGCTTTGTGACCTGTTTCTCAGCAGGAGAAACCCCTTCTGGAGCCTTGGCGTGCCTTCATGCTGATTTTCACCATTTCCGGCTGTAGATCTGGCTATTGCTTTATATAAAATAACTGGAGTATTTCGGGTATGTCTGTTATGCATATTCTAATTGTCTCAGTATAATAATAGCTTCTGTATTTCCAATTTGTGAATTTTTGCTTTAAATTTCATTTTATGAGCAAAAATATGCTGCGCCCCTTCTCTTCTGTCTATTAAGATTTCTTTAAAAAACTAAAAAAACAATTAAAGACTTAAGAATTTGGGGGTTTTGGCGGAGGCAGTAGGGCTCATCACAAAATGATGCTCGAATAACCTGCAAACAACAACTTATGTCTCCAAATGAAGCAACAAAAACTGACCAGCAACCTTAAGGTGGTGTTTCACACCCTCAAGTAGCTTGAAAACGAAGAACAAAGCCCCTCCAGGCTCACCCACAGCAAAAAATCAGGAAACCCTAGCCTCCCTCTTTCTCCAAACCCTAACGTCCAAGTCAATGAAACAAAATAACCACATGCATGAAGAGGGTCGAACTTCTCCTCTTGATATTTATAATTTTACATTGAAAGCACTATTCATAAAAAATGAGCACTATTCACTTAAGTTATAACTTTTTCACTTTAGGAACAAATAGTAACTGAAAAATATAAAGTGACCCCTCCTTTTTTTAAAAACACATGGTCCTTAGGCCAAGGATGGTGAAATAAAAGGTGAGTATCATAAGTTTAAGCACAAGTATCATGCCAAACGCCAAAATTCACCTTGCCACCATACTTTGGAGAACAACAATGCAATTTGATGACCAAGTGACCATCCAATAAACCCTCTATCCAGAACCATTAGCCTACGAGGGTCGATGTGATAGGCTAATCCAATGATGTACATGTGTCTAATTAGAAGGGGACATCACTGTCCGCCCTCCCTAAAATTGCTTGTCCCCAAGCAATCTCAACTCTAGATGCTGTAAAATGTCCTCGCTCTCCCATGTACCGCCCTCTACCGGCAAGTCCTTCGATTTAATTAGATATTCTCTAATGACCCATCTCGCAACTGTCTCTCTCTGACATCTAAGATGGCCTCAAGTACTAGAATCAATTCCCCCTCATCATCCAAGGGTGGTAAAGTTGTGGAACAACACGATGTCCTATTGCCTTCTTGAGGCGTGACACATGAAATAATTGTGTACCCTGCTATCTGCCAGTAAGTCCAACTCATAAGCCACCTCGCCTACCCGTCTGATGATCCTGAAGGGTCTATAGTACCGCGGCTTTAGTTTCTCCACACCACTCTTCCTGAGAGTAGACTGGCAATAGGGCTGCAACATCAAATACACCATATCCCCTTTGGTCCGCATACTGCTTTTGTTGATTATGTGCCTTTTGAATGTTCTCACGGAGAACTCGCATAATATCCTGGTTCTCCTATAAAAGATCCCTAGCATTGGGTACTCGCATAATCAAGAAACTTGGGCGCCTTATACCCATATAATGCCATGAATGGGGACATCTGAATTGACATGTGGTCAGTGGTACTATAACAGTACTCACAAAGATGAATCCATTTCACCCAGCCCTTTTGTTGCCCTACTATATAGTTTCAGAGGTATCCTTCCAACCACTTGTTCACAATCTTCATCTAACCATCAGTCTAAGGGTGGTAGCTAGTGCTCAGAGTAAGCTCAGTCCCACAAAGCCTAAATAGCTCCTACCAGAAATGGCTCAAGAACTGACTATCCCTGTCATTGACGATGCTCCGGGATAGCCCATGCAACCTGAACACCTCACGGAAAAACAACTCTACTACCTATGTAGCTGAATATGTAGTTGCTATCGAAAAGAAATGACCGTACTTTGTGAGGCGATCAACAACTACATAGATAAAGTCTTTACCCTGGGCTTTTGGAAAGCTCGTAATGAAATCCATCAACAAGCATTCCCACTTCCTATCAGGGATTGGAAGTGGCTGAAGCAACCCAGCCAGATAGGTGTGCTCCTGTTTATTCTGTTGACAAACAGGACACTCTCTGATATATCAAAGGACATCTGATTTAAGTCCTTTCCAAGTGAAATGTTCTCGAACTTGCCTGTAAGTTTTGATAAAACCCCAAATGTCTGGCCATGGGTGCATCATGAAAGGCCCTCAATACTATGTTCTTCATCTTTGATCTTGGGGTCAAGAAAATCCTCTCTTTGTAAGTGATAAGATCATTTACAACTGAATATCTGCCATCTTATACTGAACCCTCAATGATGCTAGAAGCCCAAGAGTCTTTGGCATACTCTGCTATAATCAAGTGCCTCCAATTCTCTGAAATCTCGATCATGGAGCTCAAATGTGGACGGCGAGACAAGGCATCAACAACCACATTTTGGGACCCTTTGACATAGGCAATGTCAAATTCATATGATTGCAATTTTCTCACCCACTTCTGCTGATGATCGTTGAGATACCGCTGTCCTAGGAAATGCCTCAGACTGTTATGATCCGTCCTGACAACAAACATGCTTCCCACAAGATACTGCCTGAATTTGGCCAATGCATTCATAATGGCCAACATCTCCTTATCATAGATACTATAGCTCCTCTTTGGACAGCGCAATTTCCTTCTCTCAAATGCTATTGGATGTTTGTCCTACATAAGAACTACACCAATTCCCTCACCTGATGCATCACACTGTAGCTCAAATGGTCTAGTGAAATCTGGCAAGGCAAGAACTGGACAAGTAGTCATTAGTTGTTTTAACTTCTCGAAACAATCCTATGCCTCTGGAGTCCAAACAAATGCTCCTTTCTTCGTTAAATCCGTAAGGGGTGCGGCGTGCCATGAATATCCACTGACGAATTTGCGATAGAACCCACACAAGCCCAAAAATCCTCTAAGCTGAGTAAGGCTCTCAAGTATCGGCCACTCAATGATAGGCCTGACCTTGTTAGGGTTCATATGCACTCCCTCTGCACTGATGATGTGGCCCAAGTACAACAACTCTGTCATGCCCAAATCACATTTGGATTCTTTGGCATACAAGGATTCCCTGCCAAGGATATCTAATACGACATCTAGATGGCCGATATGCTCACCCCATGTCCTGTTGTACACCAAAATGTCTCGAAGAAAACTAGCATGAACCTCCTCAGTTGTGACTGGAAGACCCTATTCATAGTGGATTGAAACATACCAGGTGCATTGGTTAGCCCAAATGGCATAACCACAAACTCAAAGTGTCTACAATGGCAACGAAAGGTTGTTTTCTCAATTTCCTATTCCCTCACACGGATCTGATGATACCCCAATCTCAAGTCTACTTTTGAAAAACAATGGGCACCATGTAGCTCATCTATCAGCTCATCAATTTGGGGAATAGGATACCTATTTTTGATTGTCCTTTTATTCAGCAATCTGTAATCAATGCACATCCGCAAGGTACCATCCTTTTTCTTCACTAACACAATAGATGAGGCGAATGGTGACTTACTAGGCCTAATATGTCCCATAGGGAGCAGCTTCTTAATAGTTTTTTCTATTTCATCTTTAAGCCGCTTAGGATGCCTATAAGGTGTGACAATCACGGGCTTAGTGCCCTCCTCCAACTTGACAATGTCCTCAATACCGCAGTCTGGTGGTCTACCAAGTGGAATCTCACTGAACACCTTAGCGTGTTTGATCCTCAACTCCTATATGTCTAGATGATAAACTGGGGTTTGCTGCTCCTCTTGTGATGCAATCATCATACACTCAACTACCCACTCGATCATGTCGTGTCGCATGAGTCTCTCCATTCTACTGAGAGATCATTTTGCTATCTCGGATGGCTTTCAACACATGATTCCTCCCGTCCACATTGAATCTCATCTCCATATCGCGAAGGTTAAGGGTAAACTCTCCAATGTCGCGAAGCCATTTCATCCCTAGAACCATATCAGTGTCTCCCATATTCACCACATAGAAATCTGCCTTAAAGTCATAATTATTTAATCGCATAGGAAGATCTGCAATCATCCTATCACACTTGAGAGTGTAGCCATCTGCGACCTTCACTCTTATGCCCTCAAATTCTTTGGTTTGAATCCCACGCCTCTCAACCAGCCTAGCATCAATAACATTATGCGTGGCACCTGTAACCAACAAAGTAATGATCTTTTGCCCAGCTAAAACCCCTCACATTCTGAAAAATCCCTCTCGTTGTATGCTAGTGAGACGTGCTTCTTGAAGCTTAACTTCCTCCTCTGTTTCAGCATCATTTTCAACCTCATTTTCAAATTTTCCCCCCTCAGATTCCTCATGCTTAGCGTGCTGGTCTGATTTTTCAGATTCAGAGTCCTCATAGTATGCCCACATTACTCAGTTAGCCTTTCCCTTAGGTCTCAAAGGACAGTCGTGGTTTGCATCATAGGGTCCTTTTCAATAGAAGCACAACTTCTTGCGCAAGTCATCGATGGTTTCTTTGTCTAAAGGGGCTGTTGATTTCCCTTTAGAATCTGATTTCTCATTCTTCTTAGAGAATGCTTTTCCGTCCCTGTATGAAGATGATGCTTTAGATGAGAACTTACTTTGCAGAGCTGCAAGTTCCATGCTCCTAGCTTTTTTTATAGCCTCCTGTAGGGTCGAGGGATCAAAAGCTTTGATCCAACCTCTCAATGGTTCCGATAAACCTTCAATGAATAATACAACTAATCTTCTTTCTGATATATTGGAAACCATAACAGATAACTGAAGAGCACAAACGATTTACTAAGGGGGGCGGGGGAGGGTGAATCAGTAAATCAATACAAATTTTTTCACCTTTTTAACTTTCAATACAACTTAAACTTTGATCAACATCAACTTAATGATATGAACCAATTTACACAAGTTGATACAACTTTATTGAAATAATTTTTTATTTTTTTAATGAAGTAGGCACCAACCTACTTGACTTACAAGAGAGTTGATTTAGTAGGCTGCAACCTACAAGGGACACCCAAATCTCTACAATTTTAGTAGGCACCAACCTACAAGGAGACTTAACCCCTAATGCAAGGCACCAAACCTTGACTTGATGGATGAAGCAATTATCTTCAATCAGATCTGCAATCTCCCACACCTTCAATCTGCCTTAGTGATGACAAACTCTCACTCAGCCTACACAAGATGGGTTTCTGATGTAGACTTCTTGAACTTCACAACCACACTTACAAATCTGTTTTGAAAATTGATTATATATGTTGCTTATGAATTGCAACCCTTGACGAAAGAACACATTATTTAAAAATCTGCCTCTTCATGTCTTAATCACATCTTATCAAATTTAATCTTTGAAAATATGATTTAGTTTTCCAACGTATCACTTCAAGTATTTTGTTTGATAGTAAACATATCCTTCCAAGGCTGGGACCCACCACTTCAGATCTCTTTTATTTTTGTTTGTTTGTATTAAGAAAAAACTCTTAATCGCACCTCTTTGATACATCTGTTTTCCTTTATGAAAACAAATCGTGCCATTTAGAGATTATACTATTTAGAATGAGGCGCTTTATGAAATCGTATTATCTCATTTTTAGTTTTTGATAAATCTGTTATAAAAGAACACAATGTATCCTTTAAAGAATACACCTCTCTTTTATTCGCATCTTTCCATTTAGAAAATCGTGGCTTTTGTCATGTCCCCTTCTGCGGTGACATCTCTGAGATGCAGGGGATTGGCTATCTACGACCCTCTCATTGCCAAGTGATAGGCCCGGATAGAGTGCCAGACTTGGCCGGCTTGATTCGCGGTTGTCCGGTAGTCTTTTCGTTTGGGCTCGTCCGGAGACTTTCGCGAAATTGCTATTTTTAGCAATTCACGTGATGTGGGACCCGCTATTTTAGCGGTATAGCTTTGGTAGTGGTCACCCGAGGTTAGGTCAACTTGACGGATCGTTAAAATTGGGATGGTAAGGGAGATATTAATATTTAATTGCATTAATTAAATATTAATTATTTATGATTATAATATAAAGTTATAATATTAAGTATAACAAGTGATTCTTCTTGAGGGGTGCGCCATCATCAGAAGGGGTCTATTTGGCAATTAAATTATGATTTAATATTTTGGCTGGAGACTATGGAAAATTAAAAGAATTAAAAGTCAAATTTTTATTAAAACCCTATTATTGAGGAAATCGCACTTTTCAGCATATTAGAGGATTTGCCTTGGGTTTTGAGCCATTATGTGATTATTGAATTTTGAGAACTGATCAAATTGATCTGAGCAAGAGACTTTAGGGTTTCAAGTTCGAATTCCTTGGGGAACGAGCCATCTCCACTGGAAGCAATTCAGAGGGTGTGAAATACCACTTGATTTATTGCAGCAGAGGTTTCTTCAGGCAGAGGAAATCACAGAGCTTCAGAGAATATTCAATCTTCAGAGTTTATTCAGTGTTTGCATTCAGAGAGCATCTGTTCATCTAGGCGCATCATTTACAGAGACTTGGACATTGGTTTTGAGGAGGCCGTACAAACTTTAATGCTGTTTTCTGTCAGGCCGTACCTTGCTGCAGGCCGTACTTACTGTCCTTGGGCCGTACTTTCATCTTCAAGTGAAACGCCTTTCTTCCAGACTTCCAGATTGCATCAATAAGGGCGCTGGGGTTCCAGAAGGCTTTGGAGATTACCAGACAGAAGGAGAAGAAGATCATTATTGCAGCCGTACAAAATCTGTACCTTCATCTGTTGCTGGTTTACCGGGTTTTTACAATAAAATTTATTATTTCATTATTGCATGTTAGCAGATCTTGATTGTATTGATACCAGATGAATAATAGATGAAACGCCTTCATTCTATCTTGTATTTCCTAAGCATATTGGCCATCTAGCATTTTTATGGAATTTATTATTATTTTACAAGCAAATCGTACCATTCATTTATTGCATCAAAAACTCAAAAATTGCAAAAAAACCAAAAACGTCAGAAAAACCTAAAAACTCAGCCAGAATCAGTATCAAGGGAAACTAGGGTTTTTACAGTGGTATCAGAGCTAAATCCTGCCATCCTGAGGGTTTAGCCATCACATGCAGCCAAAGGAATTTGATACATACAGGTACTATACTCGCAGACGAGCCTTGATTG
>VDFB02384262.1:0-49871 GCA_007258455.2 Sequoia sempervirens
CTTTTAAAGACCTTTACACCTCAACTACCTAACAACCACCTCTACAACTGACTTTTTAATCTTTTATGATCACATGAAACATAAAACACACTAATTTCAAGGTTGTTAACATCACTATTGAAATGTTTTAATTTTTGAACTTTCAAATGTATTGATACAGCTTGGTCGAGAGTGGATGCACTACATTTGTACATCAAAAAAAATCTTGATTGGATGACGGTATGGATTGAATGATGTCAATAATCTGGTCATGCATTAACATGGGAAGGTGTGGCTTCATTGGTTAAAGAAGCTCATCGTAATGGAGATTCCAATGTTACACAAAGGGAAATTGATTTAGCATATGGTTTAAGAGATAAACAGGTACGTATAAATATATTAATCACCTATATTATTTAATTATTTTCAAGTATATTGCTGTATATATATATATATAGATATAGAGATATAGAGTAGAGAGATGGAGGGAGAGATGGATCTAATGAGAGAGAAAGGGGTTAGAGGGAGAGATAGGTCAATAGATAGTGGGAGATATAGAGAAATAGAGAGTGACAGGGAGAGATATATCAATCACCCTCCCTATATCTCTATCTATTCATCCTTATCTCTTTATCTGTCTACCTCTCTCTATCTCTTTGTCTCCCTTTCTATTTGTATGTTTCTCATTATCTCCGTCTCTCTCTATATTTTCTTCCCTCTATTTATCTTTGTATACTTATTATATTAATGGGTACATTGAAGAAGTCTTAAAGGAGAATTATCATATATTTAATCAAATGGCATGCTACATTTATTGTGTCGTTGGAAAACAAGTTTCAACTACCATTTAATGGTAAACCAGCTGTAGTGTAATGGTAAAATCCGCTAAAATATCAGGTAAAAGCCTATATATACTATTATATAATAATAAATATAATTATATTATATATAATTTAATCTAATATTACTATTATATTAAATATATATTATATTAATTATAATAATTTTATATGTATTTAATAATTTTGTTAAAAAATATAATATATAATTATAATAAGTTGAATAATTATATAATTTATTATGTAAATATAGCTAATATATACTTAACTATATTGTAGAATATAAAAAAATAGCTAAATCGTGCCAGAATTTTCAATTTAATTTACTCTAAAAACCTAGCTCGTCAAATTGGAGAAGTGAAAGGTCAATACCAACACCGAGGAATAGAGGAAGAGTTTCAATCAGGAGTGAAAACAAGGTCCATACTAGCGTCAAGGAAGAGATTGGATTAAAACAAGGTCAATACCAGCGTCAACGAAGAGTTTGGAGGAGTGAAAACAAGGTGAATACCAACACCGAGGAAGAGTTTGGAGGAGTGAAAACAAGGTCAATACCAGCGCCAGGGATGAGGTTGAGGGCACTCAGGGAAAATCCACGACCAAGGGAACATGAGTACTGTAAGTTTGGCACCCCCATTCTCTTTAACCTGCATTTTTCATGCCTAGTTTCCAATTTAGATGCAATCTTTATGCATGCATAATAGGGATAATAGGAGCTTCATGCCTCAAACAAGGGTTTCAAATTCGCCTCAAACATTCAATGGGAGTAAATGTGGATCGACCTCTATGATATTGCACTCAAGTTTTGCACCTAGAGCACGCATGCACAAAGATCATGAAAACATATTAACACACAGGATCACACAGAAAAAAGAGATTCATGCCAAGCAGAAAAAAAAACCTTAGATAAAAGCTCATGGTTCACAAATGATATGCACAGAGATCAACCTAATACATGGTCTTCACATGCCATAATGGTCTACACCTAATTCTTCCAATGCTAAATGTGAATCTCCAAATTCTTTGCAGATTGTCCTTTACTTCGTCATGCACAAGCAACTTACAAACCCCACAACTTATATTAATAGCCTCAAAACAACAATGTACATAGGTAATTAAAACCCAAAACCTCTCTCAAGTGCATAAATACCTTGAAGATGTTGGTTGATATTTTCTTTGCTCAATGCTTCACAAAACAAAATGGAAACACAAAACACATATCCATATACACAACAAAAATTTGTATGCAATTTTTTTTAGGAACTTGGATCTCATGGCTTTCACAAGTACCCTACACAAATAGAATCATCTACAAAAAGGGAGGGATATTGAATGTAAACAAAAACACATTTTTAATTTAATTATGCAATAATACTAGGTCATAAATGAACCCGTTTTGCTTTGATATCATGTTTGAGAACTAAAAAATTTGAAGGTACAACTAAAAAGGGGTTATTTCCTTTTGGCCTCCTCCACCTCTTATATTTCAACATAGCATGGAATTACACTTACATAACATAAACTCAAACATATGGAAGTTTATAGGGGCAAAGGAGCCCAAGTATATGCTAGGCTAAGCTAGATCTAATGAATGGAAATAGAGGCATACAATTATTCTTTAATACCTCCACCACAAACATATGCAAGGAAAGGTCTCCTCCCTTCTTGGTAGTGATAACCTCCTCCACACACAACCCTTAAAAATTATGAACAAAGGAATATAATCTTTGAAGAACTCAAAGTTGATTCTCTCCTACCTGATGCAATTAGTCATTTTATCCTTACAAACATTTATAGTGATTACTAGAGGCACATAGACCAATTCTTCATAATAGAAGAATTTGATCATACTTTTCCAATGATGGCATTATGAGAAAACCATAGGTTAAATTAATAATTCCTAGCTAAGTTCTTTAAATCATGTTCAACCGTATAAGAGAAGATCGTTGCTATGTGTACTTGGATACCATGGAGAAAGGCTCTTTGGGCTCTTTCATCAATCAAGGTATTGTTAAATTTTAACACCTAAAAGTGAGAATGAAGAATATTTCCTACGATGGTGGCCAATTATGCTTCTCAACACCTAGAGTACAAAATATTTGTCAATATCATTGTCATCACAATTAAACCTATTGCTTGAGATATAGTCATACATGTAAACAAATTGGCTTTCTTGATAGTAGATACATTCTAGACAATTCAATCATTGCATCAGAGATTGTTGAATGGGCCCAACAAACTACTCATGATGCCCTTACTATTAAGTTAAAACTTTAACAAGGCATATGATTGCATCAAATGTCCTTTCATGACCTTTGAATGAAGAACCTTCATTCAAAAATGATGCCATGTCAAGACTTTAAAATGAAGGTAAATTTTTAATTTAAATATTTCATGTCCAAAATGCTTTATAAAAGGAACCTTTGCATGAAGGACCTTCAAATGAAGACCTTAATTCAAAGGTCCTTCATTAGAAGATCCTTCATATGAAGGTTCCTTTAATGCCATCCCATTATAGCTCTTAGAGTTGTTAGAGATATTTTTGTTTCGAAGTAGAGATTGGACCATCAAATAGTGTCACCATGACTCTACCAAGATATCCATCAAATTGACAAACCCTGACTTACCCAAGCCTCTTTACCCCTAAAAGGCTTGTATCCCTGCCCGGTAGGATAGTCAAAATAAAATCCACATATAAGCTTCTATCAGGCCAAAACCACTGAACTTAGACAAGTAATATATGCCCCTACAAAGTCTCAAAACCTTATTTCTTAGCAGTGGACAGTAAAAGAGAAATGGACCAAAACAACGTTGCTCCAAGAGGCCTAATTGGCAAGCTACAACAGGACAGTTGACTATCTAGGCTCTCCCCTTCACCCCAAAGCCTTGAAACAGGTTCTTACAAGCTAGTTACACCCATTTCTATCACTCCTAAGTTCCTTCACAATTAAAATCACCCTAAATTAGCAAAACTCAACTTTTTGCTTCACAATCTAAGCCTGTCACATGAGGATGCCAGGCCTAGAACATTGCAAAACTTCCTTCACATAGCATTTCGTTCTCCAGAACCCTAAAAATGTGAAAATATACACAAATATATTCCATCCCACCAAAAATTAGCATTATTACAACGTGGAGATGGAAGAAAGAGCCATTCTTCAATCAAAACCCTAGTTTTGAGGGTTTTTAGACCAGTTCCTGCTAAAATGGTGATATCTTCTTTTATACTCAATGAAAACTTGTCAAATCACCTCCAAAAGAAATCTAGGTCTTCCCTCTATCCAACCATAATAGTATTTTACCTGTATAGTACGTACAGAGGTCGTACCACGCAGTAGAACAAGAAATTTACACACAAATTTTCTAGAAAATAGCAAGCATTTGCATTAGAACTTCAAAATGATTCATCAACCCACATACCTCAACCAAGAGAGGCTTATTTCTATCTTCAACGAACCTTCCCGATGTCCCACAACTGAAATTTGAATTGGTTGTACATTGGGAACTAACAAAACATCATTTAGACACCTAATTGCCTAGTTAAGGCAAGTTAATACAACTTCCAAAAGCCTGAATACAAAGATCCTTCAAGAGGTTTCAAAAGGAATCAAAACCAGTTCAAAACACCAAGGTAACTCCCCTCAAGCACCTGGTTGCATCATCGCATTTTGATTCTTTAATTTTCCAAGTTGCACCAAGCTTACAAAGAGGATGGAGACCTTGTGATTACATTGAAACTTATCACCAAGACTCAAAACCTACTACAAGCCTTTGAAGATGGTCCTTAGGACCTTATTACATCTTAGACAACTTGACATCAAACAAAAAACAAAACAAGGCCTCAAAGAGGCATTGAGACCCAAGGTTCCCCTGCACCAAACCAGCGTCCATAACTGACTTACAAACACTTAACAACCCATTTTTTTGCAAATTTGCAATTTTGACAACTTTTAATGTCAAAAATTGCAATGCGATGGGAATACAATATGACAGAAGTGGGATAAGAAATGCATCGTTTGAAGCATCAAACCAATATGAAAAGATGAAAGAAAGTGCTAACCCCTTAAACTGAAAAATTTTCTTTTAACTTTAAGTTTGTTGGGTAGCCAATTATTTTAAGTTATCAAATCCTTCCATCATACATAATCAAAATGTTGTTGTTTCAAATGACTATGAGCATTAACTTTCACTATTTGAATATGTTGAAACCTTTTCATAGAGAACTAGAACATTGATGCAACCACTCATCCTACCTTAAAACATACCAAAAGTATCCTAGCAATTAGAGATAGGAAGATTTAAGATGACTTAAACAATTTTTATTGCCAAAGCATAAACGCATGATGACTTAACCAGTCCTAGTACACACTCCCTCCCCATTAACCACTTAGACATATGGATTTTATCAGTGGATAGCTAAACCACCTCACATGTGCACCTGAATTATGTCTATTAGTGTTCTAATTCATCTTTTTCAAGACAACTTAAACCAAAATATTACGTATGGTGAAACCATTCTTCTGCACAATACATTTGAGGCCTTGGTTGTGTAACTGGTGGACCATAGTCACATTTAAGGCTAGTTGCAAAGTTTAAAGTAATTAATTGCAAGGGACAGTCTCCTTCATACATTGACTTGGTTTGTGATGGACACATTTGGACAGTAGTAACAATAACTTGCAATCTATCAAGACTTGATTACCTTATAACCAGTCAAATTCTAGTGATGAAATGATAGATTAATCATAATGTCACCTTGGGATCACATCGCCATGAAATAACTTCATCCAACATCCTTATGAGTGTAGGTACCACCAAATAGGTATTTGTCAGATCTGTCTTCCTCAAGCGAGGGAAATATAGGAAGAGGAGAGGAAAGTGAGACATGTAGTAGGTCTAAAAGAGGGAGATCAACTAGAGGTCAAAAGATTAGAAGAAAATTTTGTAAACAAATTGAATTTTTTCTTGTTGAAGGGGGGTCATGTTCTTATGATGATGAGAGCATAAGCGACATTGAGGTTCCCTTGAGGTACAAACATCTACAGAAATAATGGGTACCCAAGGAACTTCCTCCAATAAACACTGATTTTTGTGTCAACGAGAGGATATATCGCATAGCACCATCGTCATTACATGGTTTGGGCCTATTTTGCATGGACGGCATAAAGGTTTGTTAAGAAAAAGCTAATGAATTGATGGAGTATGTCTGACCTTGTTACAAGCATAAAGATTTGGATGTACCGGTTCGATATACACGGCGGCATGCGTAGGTATGCACTGCCGAAATTATATACGCCTAAAAGATAAGGATCAAAATAAAGGAGTGGCTATGTACATAACGTAAGGCCAAAAGCATCGGAATATTGTAGGTTTTATAAATAGTACATGACCTAGGTTAATAAATAAGCAACCCAATTTCATATTTGAGGCGCGGGAGGGAAACCGTGTATTTGTATGTGTGATAAAATCAATAACTACAGGGGAAGAGTTGCTAATTGATTACAATTTGAATTGCTTAGATAAAAACACAGTTGCTATGGGGGTGGTATGTAATATATACCATTTTATGCAACCTCCAATTAATGACTCCAATATACCATTTTATTATTGTTTTTTTTCGTAATTCTATTGGTTTCATTTTAGTAATGTTTTTTATATCTAATTTTTGTCACAAATGACATTGATTGTACGGGAAGGCTTCTCGCCCAAACCACATATGGCAATGCATCTTCAAGCACTTCTACCCAACAGTTTACCTCATTGTAATTGTACAAATTAGATACGAAAGCAAAATATTTTATTATTATATTTTTTCATAAGTTTATTGGGTTAATTTTGATAATGTTTTTAATATTCTTGTTGCAATTGATCGGGAAAGGCACCAGTAGAGGAGCATCCATAGGGTTGAGGTGCAATCACGTTATTGGATGATGACATTTCATATTCAACAAACCCTCTCTCGATATGATAAGGAAGACACACAAAAAATGCAATGAAGAAATCACAATTGTTATTCATAGTGCCTCAAAAAGATGAGATAAGAGAGAAGGTTAAAATATTGACTAAGAGAGTACAAAAATTGCAAGTAAGTTGTCATGAGGTCTTTAATTATAACATAAGTTCATTCATGGTTTTATATTTTGTACTCTTTTATGTCATGAACTAAAATATGTGTTGTTTTTACAAGATTTTTTGCGTCCTCATGACGTTGTTGTCCATGATCAGGGTACTGTTGGCCATGATCTTCCTACACATACATCACATCATCCAACCCCATCATCTGTGCCTATATTGTCAACTGAAATGTCAGAAACACATAGCATGCAAGCATTGAGTAGTACTGGTGATGCAGAGGCCACTAGTACTGGCGATGTTTTAGCAGCATTTCTTGGATCTTCTCATATTACTAGTACGAGAACATTGCCCATCACATTTGTGGTGACTGAGGATTTCGTTCCCATAAAGATAGAGAAGGTCCCAAGTAACTTAAAATGTTTTAATTATTATTATATATAATCCAATTGAAATTTACTTATTGATCACTCTTTTTAGACTAATGATCCCATGATCATTTTGCAGGAAATGATATTTTTTATAAAAACCTAGGTGATATTACATTGGAGCTCTTCGGGCCCACCATACATACATGGTGGAATGCCCAAAATCAAGATTTAAAAGATGAGCTCATTAACCGTTTAGTTGTGTCGTTCAGTGATAAAACATTCAACCGAACCAAGGTCCTTAATAAATTTGGTACCTATCTAAAGTATGTGAGGGACCAATATAGGTCGCATTTAGAGAAGAACAAAAAGTACGAGCATCCCCCCATGATTCCAAAGAGGGAGGGGAAGGACCTGGTGTCAAATGGAAAGGAGAAGGCTGAAAAGAAAAAAGGAAAGACACCACCAGGCCAAGGAAGGTATGTGATACTATCAACAATGTAATTATATACTAATTACTCTTTCTTTTTACATAATCTAACGTATTTCAAACTTTCCATAGGTTTCATGACACATCGAAGGAAACAAAGGCAAGACTAGAAAAACACAGGCAGCACAAACTTGGCTCTGGTGGTTATATGAAATTATTCGCATGAATTGTAAGTATCAATAAATGAAATATTGCATCCAAATAATAAATTGCAAACAATTTTGGTTTTATCACACCATAGAAGCAAAATTCATGATCTTATGCAAAAAATGCAGGGCTCTGAATTCAACAGAGCGCCCACAAAAAAGGACATGAAGATTTCCTTCCAGCATGGCTATGAAGTCGTGGCTAAATGCCTAAGATTCTTGACTGGGAAAACATAATCTTCCACTGCATCCGACACGCAGGTAAATAAACTCAATAAAGTTTATTTAAAATTGAATACTTGTGCAATCTATTCAATATTAATTTCCACCATAAAGTAATTATGTTCCTATTTGTTTTAAATAGACAAGCAATGATAATACTGCACATGACATTGGAATGTAGCCTGGTGAGGGTGGAGCACAACCTACAGATGAAGGTCATGGTGTGCATCTCGGTTCTAGATGTATTCATGTGCTATACAAAACGCAGTATGGATTAATACAATTAAACATCTTTAATTGAAATTGGTGTATTAATTAATGTAACATTTCATGTTTCAACTTTAGAGCATGTAGAGTGTGATCAACATGTTGAGCATGATCAGGATAGAGAAGATTAGGAACATGATGTGGCCCCATCAGGTAAAGAGGACCACTCTAATGTTATTTTAAACATATTTAATTGCAATTGGTGTATTAATTAATGTAACCTTTCGTGTTTCAACTCCAGATCAGGATTTAGAGGGTGTTCAACATGTTGAGCATGAGGCTATAAGACAAGATCAAGAACATGATGTGGCCCCATCACTTAAAGAGCACCACTCTAATGTTCTTTTAATTAATAAAATACTTGTAACAATAATAACAAAACATATCAATTTAACATTTCTTTGTTATTGCAGCAGACCCCCCCTTGCAGCGGCCTCCACGTCATGATCAGTACATGACTAGGCGTACATTAAGATCATGAACAAAGGGAAAAACAACTAAAGGGGGGACAGATGATTTAGAAAATGATACTCCACTTCATCTTTTTTTAGCTTCAAAAAAGAAACAAAAAAAAAAGTGATTGTAATCATATTATGACAACCATATTTTTTATAATATGTAAAAACTGAATGAATGAATGTTATATGTTATTAATGGATGAATGAATGAATGTGAATATGTTAATGAATGAATTTTATATGTTAATGAATGAATGTTATATGTTAATGAATGAATGTTATTTGTTATTAATGGATGAATGAATTATTAATGTTATATGATCGAGTATGGGGAATTGATAATGATGTGAGGGGGGGGGGGGCAAATGAGCTTCCACTATCACGTGGTTGGCCATGTTAAGTAGAGAATATTAAACTATTCTCGAAACAAAGAGAAGCTCAATCCAACTACATCCAAGTATCTTTTTAATTCCTCTATCTTTCATCAATCTATTTACTATTTGAACCTCGTACATATGTTTTACATGAAGAACCCATTATTGTGAAATATGCCTCCAGTTGAGTAAACTGAATCCATGCTCTACATCATAATTTGAAGTTGTTTCCATTCCAATGTTCTGAGTTTAGTTTGTTTGTATGGCTTTGTATGAATACCACATTGTGTTGTGTGTGGATTTGGTTTCAAAGCTCTATTTCTTTTGTTTTTAGTGGTGACATAACTCTAAAATTTGACTTTTTGTGCATAACAGGTTAGAGGAAAAATTGATAGCTCTGAAGGGTTTAGATGCTCGATTGAGATAGATACATGGATATTTGGATCTTGTTGTTGATGGGAGGCTTCCACTTAACCATGAAATTTTGTACCATCTGCAGGTATGCAAAAATTTCTCTACTTACATTCATTCAACTTACTATCTTCCTTACCCTTGTTAAGCCACAACCATAACTAGCACACTGTCATAATGCTTCAATCTCAGTCATTAATCTTTGTCTTGACAAAAAGGATAATAGTCATTAATACATTACTAAGGGTAAACATATTTCATAAAGACCTATGGAGGATAAACCACAGTCTACCAATCCATTAGAGACTCACAGTGCATAAAACCATTGAAAATACATCACAGTCATAACCTTTGCTAAGGGCACAGGATAGTCTTTTGGATTGTTTACAAATTCATATCTATGATCACTTTCCATGTCTTGAAATTTAGCATGTAAAACCTAAGACTCATGTCCTCATATGCTTCATGCCTCCAAGTATGTCCACAAAAATTTCATGGCACAAGTCTTTCCACAAAAAACTTCATGCTCTATGACTCCTGCTCTATGATCTGTTTTCTTGCATTTGTTCTCTCAACATTGTTCCTTTTGTATGTCATTGCATCAAAAACTTGATTAGAGAACCATTCGCATCCTCTACTTTACAACATCAAAACCTGATTAGAGAACCATTCACATCCTTTACTTTACATCATATCATTCTACATTGCAATTGTATCCCTTCAAGGAAAAACAATCAAACACCTATACCAAATCACCAAGGCACATTAACAACCATCTATACCTTCTCACTATAACCAATTATCAGACCTTCAAGACAATAGGTTCATCATCTACTTCACAACTCTATCCATTCCAACTTACTGTCCTTTTTGCAGTCAAGTCATCATTCATGCATATTAGATTCACCATACCTAAATCATTAAAAACAACATACACTGCCTTCTATACCTTATCCTTCACCAAAACACCAAGGGCCATGTTTAACAAACCAAATTCAATTGCTAACTTTTCACTATGGTGGTAGATAAATGATTCTTTTTTCTTCTATTCCACAACATTAAGTAAAATTCTTGAAACTAGAAATACCTTGTTGCCTCCATGTGCCAAGCCAATTTCTCCAATATAGACTTATTGGGTGTCACCAATATAGAAGATAGTCACCAATATAGAAAATTTATGCAATCATCCCAAAAAATCTTCTTTATTCCGAGTCATCTTGAGTTTTCCTATAGAAATAATGGTTTTGCTATGTGATTATGAGATCATCAAATCATTGAGCTCTGCACCCACCTTTCTAATGTCAATGTTGTAGGATTCGAGAGTTTTTCCTTATATTTCCATAGGTATTTCTTTAGTCCTCTCAAATTTATGCATTCATGTGTCATTTGAGAGGGTAACTCCATAAAGGTTTTGTCACAATTGAAGAATAATGCATTAGCTTATGTCCATCATGAAAATAACAAGGGTTATTATGGGGCAATTTAATAGGAAATGAGTAGATCCCAAAGTATGCTATAGGCCTTCATACTACAACCTTGTTCATGATAGAAGATTCTTGTTTTGTGACATGGAAAGAATACATTAAGTGATTGACAGACCAAGGATAGTGAACTATGTAGGAATATATGAAAGGGAAGTGATCAAGCATTTGCTACTATGGCAAGGCCAAGAGACACAGGTGGGTAGATATCTTAAGCACAAGTTGGTGACAATCAAGATAAGGAATCAATGTTAAAAGATAGAGCATAATCCATTAGAAATCATTGGATAGTCATGAATTCCAAATGATCATTAACAATGTCAAGGGGCAGTGACTTCATCTCAAGATATAGTCATTTAAAATACATGTCGAGTGGATTGTGAAAAGATAATTGAAGGTAGTGAAAAGTGACAAGTGCAGTGTCAAATGAAAGAGACAACCATTTCTTAAAACTAGGGATAATCATAACAATAAGTTTAATACTCACCATAAAATGATGACAAAACAATAATGTAAGGACAGTCATGATAATGTTTAGTACAATGACCATGAATGCAGAGTTTAGGATAGCCTTGGTCCATTAAAGGCAGTCATAGGAAGGACAAGTCATGAATGTCCTCAACGATGAGTAAGATTTAAAGATAGTCATATCATCATGACTATCTAGACATATTGATAGTGATAAAGATTCCATGAGATGCAAGACAATAGTAGATAATAGCAGCAAGGCAATGAACTATTTGATAGAATACTTTGGTAGAGATGTATGAAAAATGTCGTAGTATAGACAAGGCAGTGAACTATTTGAAAAATTGCCTCAAATAAATGTGGTCTCATGGAATGCCATGAAAAGCTAATGCAATTGGCAGTTGCTCCTAGTTATTAGTTACACAATGTGAAGTAATTGCATAACTGCTTAGGTTGACCTTAATAAACTATATTGTAATTGAAATTTCGTCATCTATCAACATCTAGTTATTAGTTATGCAATGTGAAGTAATACTTTGAGTTTGAAAGGTTTGCAATGTAATGAATGTAATCAGCGATATGAATATAAACTACAAAAATCTATTTTCTACAATTCATTAGTTAAACTCTTTATTTTATTTTGTATTCTATTAGCTAATTGAACATATGTTCATGTGGGGAACAAGATAAGATTGGAATGATTGCAGCTTTTGAAGGTGCATTATAGACTCTTTGTAGGTATGTCTACCAGGGCAGTTGCCACTACAACATATTGCAAGCCTAATTTTCAGATTGCTTCATTTAGCATCACCAATCATCTCCTCAAGAACATTGTCCCTATTTAAAATAATGGAAATAGTTTTCATCTATCACAAAAATTTCTATTTAGTCACTTTTGTGCATATCCTACAATCACTGCATTCCAAGAGATGGCATCTCTTTGAGCCATTCCATCAAATAGTTCACGTGCCTTATCTATACTTCCACATTTTTAATACATGTCTACTAGAGCATTTCCAACTATAATATTTGACAAAACTCTCCCTTCCATTATGTTATGATGGATGTCCATACCCTGTTCCAAAGCTCCCCTTTTGGAACGTGAAGGAAGGATGCTGACAAAGGTTGTCAAATTTGGCTTTACACCAGCCAATTACATTTGTTTTAAAATTTCTAAAGCCTTTTGAACAAATCTATTTTGTGCATATCTTGCAATCATTGCAGTCCATAAGACCACATTTCTTTGAGGCATTTTGTCAAACAGTTCACGTGCCTTGTCTATGCTTTGACATTTTGCATACATGTCTAGCAAGGTAGTTGCAACTACATCTAATGAAATTCCTCTATCCTTTATGTTTTGATGGATGTCCACACCCTATTACAAAGCTCCCCTTTTGGCACAGGAAGAGAGGATGTTGGAAAAGGTTGTGGAATTTGAATTTACACCCACCAATTGCATTTTCTAGACTAGCATGTTTGCAAATGGAATACTTTAAAAAAAAAAATGCACTGTTTCATCAAAATTTCAACAAACCCAACCGACGAAACACCAAAAGCATCCGAAAAAATTGCTATACCTTCGACGAAATTTTTGATGTTATGACTTGCCCCTTTCGTCGCTATTTTGACGCATTTCTGGTGGTGTTCCGACATTTTGGCTGATTTGTCCCACATGTGTTCTAGCTATTGTTCGTCGCTAGATTGACACACGTTTCGTCGATATTCCGACGAACAGCTGATCACCTTTATCATGGCAACAACCGAAGAAGTTAGGTCATGATTTTGACAGTTTAAGGTTTGTCAGGAAAGTGATGAAAATTATTTCAGTGGTTCGTCGGTGTTTCGACAATAGTTTGTCAAAATTTTAACAAATGTTCATCAGAAATTGGAGCCGAATACAATAGTGGGTGATTTTCAAGTTGTGTTGACATTGATTGAGGATAAGCAATCTTTGGGTAGGGTGGACTATATTGTCCCATTTTTTGTCACTTCAACATTGTAGTTAGCTTTGGCATTCTCAGTGACCATCGGTCGTGCTAGAGGGGATGTTTGATGTTGGCGATGAGCTCAGATGGTCTACAGGATGCTTATGCCACTTTTCGAAGTGAATTCTAACTTTTGGTGACTTATCCAAGATTCTTGGAGAGAGTGTCTATTTATAGTAAGTCATCCAATTTAACCCAATTTTTATTATTAATCATCAGTATCATTCCAATGTGGTCAAATTTTGATTTTGATGTTTTTCGACAATTTTTGCAACTTGAGTGTATTATTGGCTTTAGTTTAATTATTTTACTAAGGTTATTTAATTTTATTAAAATAATTTAATGTAAAACTTAGTATATTAGCTTTTCATAAAGAAGATGAAATTTTTTGAATCATGGACGCATAATATTGGACCTTACATATCAAAATTTATCATTATTTTGATAAAAAAAAGGTTTTTTGGAGCAAAAATGAGATTTTAATTAAAAAGTGAATATTAAATGTATATTTCAAAAAGTTTGACGAGAAAATTATATAAGGAGTGAAAGATCTTCGCTAGTTGATTGTTGATAGATTCATTTTTAATCTATGTTGGTGCTTCATTATTGTGATTTTCAGATTTTGATCGGAAGGGTTTTATTTATAGAATCTTTCGATAAATAATTTTAAAAGACAAGTCGCAAGTACAATTGAAGATTTTGTGAAGTCCTGTAGGTAAGACCAAATTGATAGATTTTATAGAGGATTTTTAGAAGATGATTTATCTATTATTTTTAAAGGTTTACAAGAATATTACAAGTGTCATGAATGGAAAATGAATACAGAGTGAGGAGATTATTTGTATGTGATTTCATTTTAAGAAAGTTATTGTTATTGAGCATAAATATTGTTATGGTTGAGCGACCCCATTGAAAGGGTTTTGAGGTTGGTCAATATTTTTTTGACACAAACAAGGGTTTGTTGCTCATTTTTTATTGGTAATATGTACTTGAGTTTTCAAATGATTTGATAGTAAGATTTTGATGTGATTAAATCGGCTGGTTGGACTTTGATTATTTTATGGATTTTCCAACTTTTTTAGTACCTATTGTACTAGCAACTAATTTTTTTGGTTTAAAATTTGTGTGTTTGGAGTGCATTTTTAGTTGTTCAATGGATAGACTTGCTTTCTTTCACATTAGGTTATTGTTTCAACATCTGAAGGTGATTATAGAGTATTTTCAGTATGTATCAATTCTGATTTTGATAGTGTAACAATAGTATAGAGTTGTATTAGCACTATATAAGCCTCTTGCTTCAACTTTCAATGTATACTTTAGCTGGGTTGATGAACACACATTCTAGCTATGATATTTCATGCTCATTTTGACTTTTTAGACTAATTTATGTTATTGCAACAAACTAATTTTGTAATCAAAATATTATATCAAACTTGTTCTAATAGTATATCAACCATTTATGCTATTTTATAGTGTATTTGTGTTTGTCTTGTAAACCTTGGATGGTAGTATCATTGGAGGTATATATTTATATGCATTTTATTTTTGTAAATTTGGATGGTTTACTGCCAATTCGTATGCATATAATGTTGATAAGTCTTGGTCGGTTCACTGCTAGACATTGTAGTCAGTAAATAAATAAATAAATTTGTAATCAACAAAAAGTAATTAATACATGTAATCAGGAATTAGTCTCTCGACAGTTGGTTAGTTGGGCTAGGAAGTTGTCGACAGTTGGTGTCCCCAACCAACATCGGCTGACTATATATGTCACAATCCATTTGTAGTTGAGGACTATATATTTTTCTATATGATGTACTTATTACCTATCTGATGAATAGAATACAACACTCATATTTTGTGCATTGTTTGTGTAAATAACATGTTCTATTATTGTTATTCTACATTTTTGTTTACTCTGTATTAATTGGTCAAGTATCTTTGTGAGTAAACATTTTGCACCATTATCAATAGAAACTCTAGAAATACACCTAACATAAACAAGATTCATGGCACTGTAATGGGTCAGCAAGCCGAAAAGTCGATGCAAGAAAATGAGGAAAGAGAAGACACATTAACAGAAGACCTCATAAATTTGTGGGATATCTCACTCAAGGAGCACGTACGAAGGGAGGCTCTCAAGTGAGAGGTCTTGTTTTCTCCTTGAGGTTTCCTAAATTTTGTTGTCCTAGAATTTCGGGTTTTTGGGTTGTCTCTTACTTGCTTCCTTCATGCCTTCTCCATTACTCCTTCTCCTTTCCCATCTTTCCTCTAAGTATTTCAGGTGTTGGCCTTCACCTTTACCCTTTACCCTTTACCCTTTACCAATCTCTAAAGGTAAGCCTCAGGCCTTACCCCCGACCACCAAAGCTCAATTAAGTTTCAAGACTTGTCTAAGTCTTGGTTTGTCGAACTTCAGGGCTCGACCTTCCCACTTTCCTCTTCCCTCCTTGCACTTTTCTTCTATCAGCCTTCACCCTTCGCCCTTCGCCCTTACCTCTTACCTTTTACCTTCTTTAGGTAAGAGGTAAAGCTTTCCTTTGATTTTCGAAAGTTTACCTTTGGTGGGATTTCGGTCCTCCCCTTTTACCTTCTCCTTTGTAAAACGTAAACCTTCCCCTCTACGTTTGATTTTCAGAGGTAATCCTTCTCCCTTACCCCCAATGTTCCCTTTGGACTTCACGGTTTCATGTCTTCTCTTCTTCCTTTCGCATGCGGTAAGTGGTACACCTGAACCTGACTCTCGACTGCCTGGTCGCCGACGTCCAACAGATACATTTTTCAGAGCTCTAGGCCATTTAATTCATGCTTGTAAAGGCTTCCTTTTAGGCCCGACACCTTGACCTTTCAGCATTTTGATGTGTTTTCTAGGCAATGCTTTTAATGCTTGATTCAACTTTTGAGCTGCCTGTCTTGGTTCTTGGGCTTCAAGGATGACATTTAATGCATTCCTGACTCCTACAGGTGGATTTCATGGGCGTCCATGCCCATTTATTGCTCTTTGTTGATTTTCTTGGTGGATCTATGCCCTAGTCACATCTTTCATGAAATGGCTTCATTATTGCATGCATAGTCTTTTTTGCTAACCCTGGTTAGGGTTAGGGTTTGATTGGTGCTTTCAATTATGTCTAATCTATAAAGGCAAAAAATGTATTCATTTTGTTCTTCTTCAGCAGGTTGTTCTTTGTTCCTCTAGCTCCCCTGGGGATTTTCTTTGGCAGACTATATTTTACACTCTACCATTGTAAAGATTGGCTTTTTTCCTTTATGTTATTGAAATGGATCAAGTTTTCCTCTTCTCAGCTCTTTTGTGTTTAATTTTATAACCTTGCATATCTGAGTGTTTGTTTGTATATTTCATGTATGTATGTTGTGTTAAATTGTTTACAGTTGATGGTTGTGAAACCCTCTTTCCTTCCAACGCCTTGTCAAACCCTAACCTTCTTGCATGCCTCTGAAAGTCTACCAAACAGAGAGTTTTGAAAGTTCCCTTGCCCCTCTTCAATGATGTACTGTGCAATATTGGTCAAGAAGAAACAACCTTTACATCTTGGTGTATCACCTCCATTTTCCCTTTCATGCATTGCTTCTCCCCTTTTCCCTTGTGAGTTAGAGTAGGTTAGTGGTAGGTTTTCATGTGTTGGGTTGGACCAACACATTGCACTGGGATTGAAAAAGGAATTCGGCCTTCTCTGAAGATTCCACGTCATACACGCAAAGGTCCCACACCTTGAGGTCATTTCCATTGTTTCATTGGAATGTTGAACTTCATGCTCAACAAGGTGCAATTTCATGTGACAACAAGTCCCTCAGGCCACCATCTAGGATAACTTGACTACCAATCCAAAGGTCAACTATCTTCTCGATAGACTATTGAGATTAATAACACGACACTATTTATACTACAAAACCTTCACGCCAAGAAATATAGGGAACAATAAAGGCAATAGATCCTACAATGGCATGAAGAACAAACTAGAAGAGAAGAGGAAGAATGTGACACTAAATGATGACATATGTCAAAGAATTAATACCATTAACCTTAAACAAAAATGAAAAATTAAAACAAAGTGGTCAAGAATCGATCGACCATAAAATAAGAAGATCCTTAAGGATAAAAGAGCAAACTGAACAATGACAACGACAATTGAGGGGTGAAGTCAATGAAAGGAAGTATTTCTCAAAGAAAGTCCAAGTCCACCCAAGAATAGAAGTCAAAGGAAAAATGCAAGCAAAATATGTAGTCAGGTGAGATGAAGTAGGACAAGACAGCGTATAAGGGGATATTTGATTGAAATAGCCACATCTACCACTTCCCGATGACAAAACATAAACTGGCCTCATCAACCAAGTTATAGAACCATCTGGGCCATCATCATCAAAGTAAGGGGAAAGTGAGGAAGAGAACACCATCAAGGAAGCATCAAACAAAGAAGGGTCATCATCGGAAGACACACCATTGACTGAGGGGGAAGGTAAGAACGAAACCACCAACCTGATCGTCCAAGAGCAATTCACGCGAATATAATCAATTGAAGGGGAAGGCCAAAGGAAACATATAGATGATCTGACATAGACCATTCACCAAATTAAACAATGGACATTGAAGGAAGATTTGAACATCATATGACTAGAGTCGAAAACACTAGGATAGAGGGACATCAAAAAAACCATGAAGGCAACCCGAAGGTGACAAATGCTGACGAAGGACAATTAGAGGATTGCAGCATGTCTGAGAGTGCAATCAAAACTCTCCAAGCAAGTCAATATCACAAAAGGTGCAGAGAGGAAAGATGATAACTCCTCTAACAAGCTCGAATGTGGAGAAGCAAAAACTTCCAAATTTCACAAGAAACGAGTCAAAGGACCTTGTATGACATTGTAAAACCTGTGAACGAATCTGGGTACCAAACGGTCAAGATGACGGAGCATATTGGCTAAGAGCATCTCCAATAACTCTTAGGGGAATAGCAATCAATTCGTATATCAAACTAGAATTAGGACATAAGAACACATGGGAGGCATTGAAATGACTATTCCAGGAAGAATTCAAACTCTTGAAAGATGACAACAAGATTGTAGCAGAGATATACAATACCAAACAAGGAAAGCATGAGAACATATGAGCCTACAATCGTAGACTTAAAGACTTACTGGTCAAATTGGAAATCCAACCAACTGATGGGCTGAAGAAGAGGTTGTTCATCGAAGGGTTGATCCCTTTGCTAGGGAAGAAGATGAAGATCGTACCTCCATCATCATACATCGATGCCTACAATCGGGCAATGCACATAGAAAGCAAAGACAAGACATCTTCCAAAGGAAAGAGGAAGACGAGCGATGATGAGAGAATAGATGACAACGATGGTGAATCAAAGACCCTCCAAGCTTTGAGACAAGACATGGTGAGGATGATGAAAGAGTTGAAGGCCGAGAAGGAGAATACAAGAGAAAACAAGGAATTGTGGTGCACTGATTGCAAAGGAGAGGGTTATACAAAGGAAAACTGTGAAAAACTATTTTGTGATATTTGCCAAGTGATGGGACATTATATTGTTTTTTCAATAGACCTTGAAGTCTTCACATTATTGGAGGAATATTGAGGCAATCCAAGGATAAGGCATAGCTTTTATACCAAGTTAAGAGTGTTGCTAGCTAGTTTGAGTCTTGCAAAGAAATTTATTGATGAGTATAAAGGCTAAAGTAGACCTCCATTTAAGAAATCCATTGATCACGATTCTCAGCATTGGTTTCTTTATCTTATGGTTATATGTCTATCTTAGTGTTAACTTTGAATAAACCTTCATGTGCAAGAAAAACTTGAGTTTCAAGCTAGGTACAAGTGTGAACATGATCAACATAGGGCGGGGTACAATGTCCATGTTGGAGATAAGGTACGGGTGTATCCAAGCAAAGGGAGACTTTGAGGATTATCAAGGAAGATGAAACATATCATATATGGATTGATTTAAATCATAAATAGGTGGGAGAAAATATCTTTATGCTAGCCTATCCACCTACATGAAGATCTCATTAGTTGTTAATGTGAAGTTACGTGTGCTTAAACCTTTGATGTTGGATGAAGAAGAGGATGTTTTTCTATCTTAAGTGGATGATTTAGCTCCTTATAACCAAGAAGGGATAGAGAATGACGTCATATTGGACAAGAAGGTTAAGGAGGACAAGGTGCGAGAAACATGCAATATTATTGATTAGGTTAATGAGAACTTCCAAATAAGGAAAAATAGGTTTCAAAGCACGATGTGGGAAGAGATTATCACATTTTATTAGCTCCTAGATCTTTGAAGTCCGCGTGCCTCTTAATGCAAGATGACTGATTCAAAAATCAAGTCTAATTTTGTTTAACCAACAAAGTCATTGAGATCTCTCATCCAAGTGGACATTAATATCTCCAAGCCTCCACAAAAAATGAAGTTTTGATGGTGGGGAACATACCTTGGATCCAACCATTTGACTATGAGGGTCTCCCTTTCAAATGCAAACAATATTTTTCCATTGGCCACCTAGTTATTGATTGTCCACTCTCGTGACACAAGGGCAAAACGAAATGGTGGAAGAATTCTAGTAAAGACCACTTGACTATCCATGACTCTAACTTTCAAATTAATGGCTTCTCCTACAATGACAAGTCTTCTCAAGATATCAGTTTGCACACATTTTATGTGACTAAGACATGTCATGCCCCTACCACTCTATCAACTCCTATTGGAGAGTCCCTTCCATCTTCTACTCCAATCACTCAACCAACTTTATTTTCAGCTCTAGTTCAACTTCAACCTACTCATGAGGTGTGCCGATAAGGGCGTGGTTCGGTGGTCAAGTCGCTTGGTTGTAGTGACGGCCACCAGGGTTCAAACCCTCGCTGGGCCAAAGTGCTCGCAGGCCTTGTGCCTTCGCTGGGCCTTTGTGCTCGCGGGTTTGGTTGTTTCTTGTGGTTTGTTGTATCCGGTTCATAGCTCCGGTAAAAAAAAGCGTTTACCCCTAATAATATGGGTGCATTGCACCTTTTAAAAAAAAAAAAAACCTACTCATGAGGTGGTGGTTCATCATTTGACCACACCCAACCATCCTATTGTTCTATTGCGTGCAATGTTGGGCCCTCTATAGAGGATTCACCCCTTCTTGTTTTGAGGACTTTGATGATGATATTTCATGGACTATTGTTCAAAGGAAGAAGAGGGTCTTCCTAAATCTTTCTCCCAATCTCATTCTAGAGTAGAGGGTGTGAGATTGATAAGAGTTGGATCTAGCATTACATGAGTGGGGCCTTGAGGGTCCATGCCATTTCTTTTTTTGTTGATGTTGGGTGTAGCAATTTGACTGCAATTGTATCTCATTGTGTTTTGCCTCATTGGTATGGTACTTGTTCTATTAGCTAGTTGGCTATTGTTGTATAAGGGTTTAGGCTTTTTTCAATCCCACTTTTACCATTATAAAAAACAAAGGCCTTGAGAACTTCTCATTGATATTATATGACTTGGAAGCATAGAAATGTCACAAAAGTGGTGTTTTAGATGCATGACAATCTATGGTGATGTTTGGAGGGTAGTTGAGGTGGTTCAAAATGTCTTGGAAATCTTAGACAAATTTTGTAGATTGTGGAATTAAGTAGAAAACCAAGAACGGCGAAAATTAAGTGTTGTGGTAGACGATGTTTGCAATGAATGATCAAAGATGATGGTGAATGCAAGCTCATTAGATTGGCAAAAGTGCAACTTTAGGATATAGTAGAATTTGAAGGGTCTTGGCACTTGAAATAATTCATTAAACATTCATTCTTCCATCTAGAGGAATAGCATATCTTGTGAGAACACAAAGGTTGAAGGGTTTCATACATGTTAGAACCTTCATTTTTCACATTTTTTAAAGATTTGCTCATGTTGAAGACAATTTCCAAGTTGTATAAGTTACATAGTAGGTTTAATGAAATTGCAAAGCATTGTAATGACTCCAATTGGCCATATTGACATTGTAACACTTGTATGAATGACTAAGATGGTAGGATGAGAAAAATGTTTATGCTCACTCTTGTTGGAGTTTTCCCCCATTAGGGTTTGTCCAAGGTAATCTTTGTGTTTCAATTATTATGTGTGTTTCCTAGCATATTTATTTTTTGTTTTATATTTTTCTTGTATGTTGTATCATGGAAAATATTTGTTAGTGTTGTTTGCATCTTTAGGATGTGAAAATACAAATGTAACTCGTGTTAAAACCTTATTTTTCATGTTCTGTGACAGATTGCAAGTGATGAAGACAATTTTTTAGTTGTAGGGGTTGCATGGTAGGGGTAAAAAGTTTCAAAGCATTGTGATGACTCATATTGGCTATATTCGCATTGCAACACATGTGAATCCGTTAGATAATGGGATAGACAAAATGCTCACTTTTTGGAGTTTACACCCATTACAATTCCTCCAAGGTAATCGTTCTATTTTAATTATTTTATTTTTTTCCTACATGTTTATGATTTGTTTTACATGTTTCTTTATCTTCTTTTTCAAGGATAACATTTGTTCATGTTGCTTACATCTTTAGGAGGTGAAATCCAATGGTGACATTGAAGTGTCAAAAGACATTTTTTTAAGTTAAGGGTGAAGAGTTTCAAACCCTTGTGATAATTCAAATTAGTCATATTGGCATTGCAACACTTACATGAATGACTCAAGATAGTGGCATGAGCAAAATGCTCACTCACTCTTTTCGGAGTTTTCACCCATTACATTTTCTCCATAGCAATCTTTATTTTTTAATTATTTTGTGTTTCCTTGTATATTGATGTTTTGTTTTAAATGTTTCTTATATGTTTCATAAACAAACAAACAAACAAACAAACAAACAAAAACAAACAGCTGTTATTGTTGTTTGCATCCCTAGGAGATGTTCATGCAATGTCCTGAAAGTTATGTTGAGTTGGCACATAGATATTCATTTGTGTGAGCTCGAGGAGAATATCTTCTAGAGTATTCACAGGTCAGCAACATCAAAGCTTGCATATTACTAGAGCACCAGGTTTAAGTAAACACAAAGTAACATCCAATCATAGGTAGCATGTGCTCACTAATTTGGAGAGTAGGCATGGGAAGCATAATCATGTCTCAACAAAGCTTAACAAAGGGAAGCAACGTAGATTAGAGATTCTCCATTCAAACATAGGGGAGAGGACCCAGTACCTGAGCATGTTTCAATAGTTGTGATAGTAGTTGTTTATAAAATGTCCAATATTGATAAGGGAAGCAACGTAGATTAGAGATTCTCCATTCAAACATAGGGGAGAGGACCCAATACCTGAGCATGTTTCAATAGTTGTGATAGTAGTTGTTTATAAAATGTCCAATATTTTTATCAATATTGGACCAATAGTTTGATTTTAAAGTTGTTAGTGTTGATGATGACTACCCATAATTAAACAAACGTATTCCTTTGATCTAAAAAGCAACCAATCATGTGATTCCACATCAGCGCTCAATAAAACATGTTGTGAATGCACAAGTATTGGTCTCACTTTTTTTTCAGTCTTTTTGGACACGTTGACAAAAAGCATGCTAATGTGGCATCATATTTGATGATGTGGCCCTGAAACCTTAGTTATAAGTAGGGGACTTGCCAAGTAAGCTGTTTTAAAAAATTGGGAGTGATTTGAAATTTCCACGTAGGATAATTAGAAACGGGAAGTTAGGGTGCACAACTACTGGGTCCTCTCCCCTAATTAGCATACACTCTTGGACACGCTATCTTGGGAAGAACAATTTTGTCAGAGCTAAGTCAAATATAGAGAAGTGACATGGGGATTAAAGGATATTCTATCTCAATAAAGCTTTATGTATCACATTAATTAAAGCAACGACTCTTACAATGCACTTAATAACACCCATGTTCCGATGCAAAACAAACGGTTCGAACAATGACAACTCTTGGACCTTATCCTATTACCATCCTAAGACAATTCGGGAATCCATGTTCCAATGCAAAACCAACGGTTTAAACAATAAAAGCTCTTAAACCTCACCCTATTACCACCTCAAGGCAAATTCAAGAATCCATGATCCATGTTCATACTATTTTTATCTCGAGGCAAATTCAAGAATCCATTTTCACAATAATGGATTAACATGCTAGTTAGCATATCAATTGTTAAATTTGTTATTAGCTAACTGTTATTAATGGTGAAGCTTAAATGGCCAACATGTTTGTTATTTGCAGAAACTTTTACGTCATACTCAATTTCAAGACAAATTCAAGAATCCATTACTTTTATGATACTGAATTAGTGTGCTAATAAGCATATCAATTATTAAATTTGTCTTTGGTTGGCTGTTTTTGGTTGTTATCTGGGTCATTCATGCTGGCCGTTTACAGTTGGGTGTTTTCAGTAACTCAGTGCATTCAAGGTACCATCATTAATTCAGATTGTATTGATAGATTAAAAATACATTTTACCATTTCCAAATAATAAGTCTGAATTTTCTCCTCGAGAATTATCATTTAAGATTCATCACTTTAGATGACAGCTATTTTTTATAACTTCGTTGTAGGTTTCATTCAAACTACCTTTTCACATGATTTTCATACCGAGATAGCAAGAAGGTTGGGCACTGCAGTTTCTTCAGTTGATAGAAAGCACCCAATGAAAATATATTCGACATCTATGGCAAAACTGTTATGAAGGTAAATCATTATAGGTTGGGAGTAGAGCTTAAGTTTAATCGCCCGTCTTTTAGCCACCTGTTGCTGAGCAAAGGAATGAAAGGATGCTTATTTAGCTATATAGAAATAAATATAGAGAAATTTCATGAAAAAGTTATTAAAAGTACTTGAAAAATTCAACAGATTTCCATTATTCAGGTATTATTAATCATGCACAAAGTACTAGCAAGGAAGCTTGCCTTAAATGGAATTGCTATCCTTCATCTCCAAACCATAAGCGACTTCCTAAATCCCTCCATAATGCAAGGTTAGCAAAATTGATTTACCAGTAAAGGTCCCAAACCTGGATAGTATATTTCAAGTGGGAAGATAAACTATTTTACAATGCCCTGTGAAGATGATGGATAGCTTAATGGAATTCAGAAGAGGCAAAAAAAATACCCCTTTATCAGTTCGTGAATGGCTACTCAGAGGTGAACCACATTGCTTTTTGTCACATATATGAGAGAGGATCTTTAGTGCATTTTTCCATGGATGAAGAAATTACCATGACCATATGGTTAAATGTTACTTGTCTTCAATAATCCTTTGTACATAGAATATACTAGAGCTCAAGTTAAGTAACTTGACCCTCCTGAAGAAACTCGGCAAAATGTGCTAGTTAAAACCTAACCCTAGACCTACTCATCTAAATCTATTCTATCTATACGAAGAAACAAAACTTAATCGTTAGGGCCAAACACAATTGTATTGCAAATGCGCTTGCTACAACAGTTGCCCACTTGTCACTCATAGTCATTATGTGTGATCGCAAATTAAATGCTAGAAAGCATGATGATGCTATGCCAGCAAGGATTATTACAGTCCACCTTAAAAATTCAGTTGGAAAGATTAATAGGAGCTGCCAAACAACAGTAAAATGGTTAGTAATCCTATTAAGACATGAAATGGCCTAGTACTTATATGGAAGTCAAAGCATAAAGAAGCACATACATACCGAAGATGGAATGAAGATAAACAGAGAATATCCACAAAGACAACAGAGCTGGACAAAGCTTGTTGGTATGCTCAAGTACTTCAGAAGGAAATAATATCCAAGGGGTACCAAACAAATGTATCCATAAATAACAAAAGCAGCCCAGCTCACATAATTAATGTCATAATACCAAGCTGTGGTATGCTTGCCCTGAGCATAAGACAAATAGGAGGCATAATTTCCCAGTGCTGTTACCATAAACACTAGAGTTGTGGAAATCCAAACAGGCCCATACCTGCATCACCCGATAAACCTCTTTAAATTTTCTGCAACATAATTATAAGTCTAATAGAATAACATTAAAATGATACAGGATGTGAAGAAAAATATTACATTTAGAGGGGGTATCCATTGTCCACATTAAAATTATTATAAACTTAAAGCAGAAAATTTTGAATATGCAATCAGTACCACAGCCCACAATAGAGTACAAGCAAAAAGAATTGACCGAGTAATGTTAGTAGGATTCTGAATAATATGTACATACAGTGGTGGTCTACTCATGTTGGTTTCAATTAGCAGTCTATCCTAGGGATACATTCTCAAAACCAGCATGAAAAATTTAAAATATATATATAGAATAATAATATGATTAGAGTTTTCACATATGCAGGAAATATGCATTCACCGTCATGGACAAACGGATGTGACACATAGAATGTCTGAATTTATAGAGTCGATAAATAGTTCTCAAAACCAGTATGAAATGTATTTTTTAAAGATATAGAATAACAATATGATTAGAGTTTGTTGAATCACTGATGCAAGAAATTTCCATTCACCACCATAGACAAATGAATGTAACACATGGAATGTCTGAAATGTATATGTTTGTGTGTGCAAGAGCATCCACAGCATTGATGCAATCTTGCATCAACTAAAAATATTCTCCTTCATATTTGTTTGTTTGTTTGTAGGTTAACAATCATATTCTAGCCATCATATGTTCACTGTAATTTGTGGTTCTCATCACAAAGGCACATAGTCAGTTCCAGACTCATCACCAAGAATATCAGTTCCAAATCAGAATCACTATTTTAGTTATGCAGTGACCACACGAGCTTTGCAGCAACACTTGGTTAGGTTTCCAAGTTCATTGGCTCCTGGAGGTTCATGGTATGTATTGCATTTAGATTCCCTCTACATGCTACATAATTATACATTTCATCTTATCAAGCTTTGCACCCCGTTTTGGCTGACACAGATCAATTTAGAGGCTAAGTATCACTGTAAAAGCAAGATTCGTAACCATTGGAAGGTAGCATTCATGAAATCAGATTAGGGATCATAATTCAAAGCTAAGGCTTATAGTACAGTAGCATATCAAGGGTATTGTATGAAAGTTATGTGGTTTGCACATAATAGTATCCATATATCTTGGAAGGTTGAGGCCTCATGCTGTATGCCCCTTGTGGACTATAAGGTATTTCATGATTGTGAACCGATAAAGTTTATTTGTTCTATCAATTGAAATCTGCTGCGTGTTTGTGTATTTGGCTACATGGTTGAATCCTTAATTGGGCCGTCTGGCTATTATTTCATATGTATATGAGATATTTAGCCCAACCGATACCAGTGGAGGCCACAAGGGGTACACCTGCTCCCCTAACACAGTATCCACTTTATTCAACACACTCAACTTTTAATCACTTAAAACCACATATTCAACTTTAATTAACTTAGAAGCCACAATGTAAGTCCAAGAGTCACCACTTGGAATCCCACCTTTAAATGTGACTATGAGGATTCGAACTTGGATCTCCATCTTGACAACCCAGCTAACAGCCCTTCCCATATACCAAATCCCAATCCATATGTGTTATGTCACATCATCCAGAGACATCTATGCTTTATAAATCCTTTAGATAAACAGTTTCTCATCTATTACAACCTGCTCATATCAGTCAGTTCAAGATGACTTGTATTCAATTTGAAGAGCTCACAGGAAATACTGAGAGAAGGGACGGGGAGGGTGAATCAGTATTTCAGAACTTTTAAAATTTTAGAACCAGATTTAACATGTAAATCAGAAATCAGATCATAAACCAGCAACATAAAATACCAATGCAAGATAAACTCCAGAATTACGTGGAAAACCCTTACGGGTAAAAAAACACAGCAAAATATTGCTTTTATTTATCTCCAAAGGGCACCAACCCAGATTACAAATAGTGAGCACCAACTATCCTTCGAAGCACCAACTCCGAACACCGAAGCACCAACTCCAATGGCTAAAGCACCAACTCCAGACTACTTTAAGTGAGCACCAACCCACCAAAAGCACCAACTCTCCTTTGAAGCACCAACTCCGAAAACACCGAAGCACCAACTCCAGACTTCGAATACAAATCTGCAAACCACTGATTTTAAGCAATGCCTCCACATGTACTGTGAGTCTCTCAACCATTCACTCTGAACACAACCCAAACACTCAGCAATAAAACCGTTCAAACTTCAACACAAACTGATATGCTCGAATTTCTTCAATAGTCTTCTACACAGCATCAAATTACATCATGTCTCCTTCATACTTTTAAACCTCAGACCCCATGATGTCCTTCACATATACGATGTACACACCACTTCCTGCAAATGCATTGATTCATATCTCTGAGTCAAAACACTCTCTTTTAATGTCCATCTTCTATTAACATTACCACTCTCAGCTTGGTCTTATACATCCCATTCAAAAAAATATCCACATACTGAACAAAACCTCCATTATATGTGTATCTGAAAACGCATCCTCTTCAGATTTTAGCAACCATCGATGAATTCATAAGCCATTACACACAGAAATTAGATCCAACTCCAATAAATGTTGCCAGAAGAATTAAAGAGCCGCCTGGAAGAAAAAACCGTTACATCCAAAAGCTCTGACTCATAAAAAATTTGTACACAACACTAAAGTTCCAAAAATAGTCGATTCATCCCATTAGCAGTCTTCAACGCATTAAAAAAAGTCCTCACAACGTCTATGCCAATAATAACATTTATCAAACTGAAATCTGTAGCTGCGTGAAGACGACCATCCACAGAAAACGTTACAAAACCTTTTAAAGGAAAGCGACAACATTATTATGTGTCGCCTCATAAAATTTCTGTCAGAAAGAACGGAGAATCACCCAGAAAAATGGCCACGACTTCAAAATAATAAGCTGTTTCAGGCAAAGGAAAGACCACGATATCTTCATACAACCGCCCACTAAAACAGGAGGATTCGATAGAGATTCATTTGCACAAGATGGAGCCGTCTCATTTAAAAACACGTCATCAGCATAGATTCGACCACGAAAGGCAGCCTATAATTTATTGAGCCACTACAAAGAGATATCAATGAAGGCGTTCAAATAAGAGCCGCCAGAGGAGCATGATAAAGATATGTCACTAAATTTTTACTGCAGCTTGTAAGATATAATAAAGACGATTCAATTTTAGATGCCACGATAAACTCCACTAACACCAAATCGAGGTAAATAAAAAAACGTCTTCAGATAGCACTCGTCTGCATAAGATTTTCATTGCATAATAAAATCACCGCTTATTTGAAATTTCTGTTTATATGCAATGGTCCCGATTCCAAAAATAAGAAATGCGCTGACCCCATTCCACACAAATTAATAAATGTGGCGTTATTTCTTGAGGACAATTGCAGCAAAGACAGGTAAAGACAAAACAAGGATGCCACTTAAAGGCCATGTGTCATATAAAATATAAGCCACCAAAAGAAGATGATTTGGCAAGACTTTTCAACCAAGCTGACTTGGCACATATTCTGACAGCTGATTTGGCACTAATGCTGACAAGTAGGCTAGCAAGGAGGTGAAGCAGACAAGCACCCTGCTCAACCAAACAGCCAACTAGCTCAAGTAGACACCTAGGCAGGTCAAGCAGCTCAAGCACATAGGCAGGTAGCTCAACCAGACAAGCACATGGCTCCACCAAGCAGGCATGTAGCTCAACCTTGACACCAATGACAAACTTATTCCAACACAATTTACATGTCAGAAGACAGGAAATAAATTATTACAAATTTTCATGACGTCTCAGGTATACATGCATTTATTTCGTAGCTCTCTATCACTGGATGCTTCCTTCCTTACACTACCCTATTCTATTTAGAAATGATTATTGACAGCTAATATCAATATAAACAAGTCAACAGATGATAAGTAGGAGGTATTTGACTCGAAACTACACGGTTGAATCCTGATAGCAATATCATAAGTCATGATATTGCTACTCATGAAACATGGGTCAATGAGTTTGACTCGAAACTACACGGTTGAATCCTGATAGCAATATCATAAGTCGACAGATGTAAATGGCAGACATACATGTTGCAAGCCTATAAACAAGTTCAAACAACCTATCAATAGATTATGTTCTGATTCAATAAATAAGCTACAAAACTCAACATACATATGCCAGATATGATTTTCACTAGAGTGCTGTGTTGCCATTTAATCCTTATTGCTGATCGCAATGTGTTAAAGGGCAAAAAGGCTGAAAACATGATGACGATATTGCAAATGAGTCAATCATATACTGATGTGCATTCTCCTAATATAGAATTACATGCATCTATGGCTGTCAATATCAAAATGGTGTTGTAACAAGAAAAGAGGAGCAGGATACAGCCAGAAAGGGCTTGAAATGAGCAGAACAGAAGGAAGGGGTTTAAGATGAAGCAGGAGATGAGGATAAGGAAGTTGTTGGATGCAGTTGAGGTTATGGAGACAGTGATGATTTTTTGGGCACTTACGAAGATAATTTTCTGGGTGTTTTAGGAGATTAACTCCCGATTAATATTTTGGCTTCTCTACTCATGAGAAGCGAGAACGGAATTTTTTTGTTGAGTGTCAGATCTTTGAAGGGATGTAGAAATGCTGGCTATCTGTATCATTCTTGTAATGCCTAGAGAGATTATTGCAGCTTCAAGGGAAGATCTTGCTGCAGACAAGGAAGCTGTTGTTAAGTTGGGAAGTCCTCAAAGGAGGGGGCTTCTAATAAGAAGACTGGGAAGGGCCTGAAGATAAGGTTCCTTCTCCCCTCTAGTAAGCCAAGCTACACAACTGGTTAAGAGTGAAAGCTTACCAAAAGACTGCAGGAAGATGACTTCCATTTGCCTCAGCTCCTTAAGTATAAGGATGGTGCCCTTCAAATTGTTTCTGAGGTACAATGAGTTATCCCTAAGGTTGTTGAAAAAATGTTGTTGAGCAGACTGGTGCATCAAGTGAAGGAATTGACAGGGCTTCCAAGGATAGTATCTCCCCATTCAAAACCAAAGCATAAGGTTTTCAGCTTCCAGAGCAAAGGCTATGGCAGAAATCTTGTCAGAGCTTCTTGAAGGTGATGATTCTGGATCTGAAGCATTGAAGAATTCTTTGGATCCAGTATCAGACAATAAGGGCCTCCATCTTAGGGTCCTAGATTCCTAAATTTTCTTATTCTCCTTTCCAAATGATGAAAAGTGTGTTAGAACACTTCTGGATGGTCCCAGGTTTTTTGGTAGAACAAAGTTATTCTTAAGAAAATGGAAATAGGGATTTGATCCCTAGAAGGAGAAAATTAAATTGGTTCCTATTTCAGTTAGGCTACAGGCCTGCCATTGGAATACTGGGAGGAAGAGATTATGATGGGAATAGCAAAAATAGTTGGACAATTTATAGCTTTAGATGCAGTAAGTAAATCAAGGAAGCATTCAGTGTATGTAACATTTTGTGTATATGTTAATTTGGATAAGGTATTGACGTCATCTATAACCCTGTCATCGATGATTATCAACAAACAGTCTAACACAATTTATAGTTCTAGTTCTCAAAATGAACCTGTAAAACCAACAATTGTTGTGCATCTTCATTTTGATGTTCCTCAACCACAAGCTAATCCTTTTCTCACTATTTGAGGTATTCCAAATCCACCTCAATCTCTTGGTTACATTTTCAACTTTGCAAAACAACTTACTCAAAACAAGCATCTTATTCAAAATGTGTCACAGCAACCTCGTTATCACGTGGTTGCTCCACACATACAATACTTGCAACAACAAACAAAGTAAACACAGACCAATTGTTCCCACTTCTATTCTGCTTCCTCAACCTTTTCTTGTTCCCACACCTCATCTTCCTCAACATGTTGATAAAGAGTATAATCTTGTTGAGCAGCTTCGTGCTACTCCTACTAAGATCTCACTTTGGGAATTGATACAAACCTCGCTTGCATACCGTGGGATGCTTAAGGAGGCCCTACAGAAGGTAATAGTCTCACCTGCTGTTAGACCGAATGATGTAGCAGCCTTGTTTGATTGTATGCATGTGACAAATCTAGATATTATCTTTTCACAACATGAGTTACCTTCTTCTAAGATTCAGCAACAACATGATCCTCTTATGATTCTAGTCATCATTAATTGAAATGGAATAAAGTGTACTCTAATTGATAACGGATCAAGCCTTAATGTTTGTAGCATAAACCTATTACGAAAAATCGGTGTAGATACATGTTTCATCAAACCCAATACTCTTATCTATTTGTGGATTTGATAATGTTAGTAAACAGTCACTAGGTACAATCACACTACCAGTGGAGGTAGGACATGTGACTTTGCCTATGCTTATCCATGTCATGCCTGATACTCTTTCATGTAATCTTCTTCTTGGTAGACCATGGATTCATGCCATGGGGGCAGTCCCGTCTACTCTTCATAATACATTGAAGTTCATTTATAACAACAAACTTTATTCGATTGAGGGTGATACGGATCTGAAAAGTTGCTTACACATAGAAGCCGGACATTGGCCTCTTCTTTTAAATAATTTGGTTCCATCTTCCAACCCACTATTCTCCACTGCTAACAACAGTAATGGTCAGAATGATGCTTCGCCTTCAAGCACATATTTCGGTGACGATGTGGTGTTAGAATATTGTCATTGATGTCAAAGCAAAATATTAAAAATATTGTCATTGAGGTCAAAGCGATTGTTGCACATAATGTCCTTGATATCAAGGAATATGTTGTCCCAGATTGTAAGTTTGTCGTCATTGATGTCAAAGGGTAAATCGCTGTCAATGGTTAAAGGATGCAGAATAAGGCCAAAGGCCACTAATCGTTTCAAGAGCAGATCGCATTATTTCAAGATGATTAAAGACAAGTTTTGACACATTAAAAGCATGCATTAATAAAGATAAAAAGACAAGTTTATGGTTGTTACATTAAAATTATATTTACACTTATGCTGGCCAACCTTCCTTATTATTGTTGCCTCTATGGAGAATACATGCAAATATAATTTAAATCCTATCTTCGGCCAACCTCATGATATTGGCACCCAAACACGTAAATGCTGGCCGACTCCTTTATGATTAGCACTAAGGCCGACCTTTATGGACAGTGAATGTTATCAAGTGAGAAGCGAAGGTTATGAAGAGCAGCGAATTTAATTAGTGAATAGGAGCAATTCATTGTGTAATAAGTGCAGCGATTAATATGTTACAAAGGCAGTGACTGGATTTATTCAAAATGCAGCGATTAAGATGATGATATGTTACGCAGCGATTATAATATTAAGAGAAGGCAGCAATTAAAAGATATATTAAAGCAGTGATTAACATAAGGAGAGCAGCAATTAAGTTTTGGAAAAAAGAGCAGAAATTAATGTTGTGAAAAGCAGCAATAATAATTACTAAATATGATATGCAGTGATTCGTTGTAGGAAGGGAGAGATCTAGTTTGTGAAGACAATGTTTTAATTTGTGAAGGCAGGGATTAAGGTTATCTGAAAGTGTGTAAAGGCAACAATTATCTTTGAGGTAGCATTTGAAAATAAATAAGTGTAAAGGATTTGTTAACAAAGGTGATGACTATTTAAAAGGTTCTCTTTTCAAAGAAATACATCTCTTCATGTAGAGGCATGAAGATATAAAAGGGAATAAGAAATGTATGAGAAGGGTGGGTAAATGTAATATCATACAAGCAGATCTGTGAAGAAGGCAAGTGTGTGAGACACAAAGATATATCATTCAAGAAGAAGAATATATGCAGATTTGTGTATGAAGATTTAAGAATGAGAATATATGTAGATTTGTTTGTGAAGATTTTGAGGAGGAGAATATAAAAGGAGATCATTTAAGGCTATTTGTGAATAAGATTTATTCTGAAGAAGACGGGATTCTATTGAAGAGGTCGGTTGCCTCATATTGGAGAGGTTGATGACCCATATTGACAAGGTTGGTGCCTCATATCAAAGAGATTGGTGTCTCTTGCTGATTTGGTGCTCAGTTGTGGGAATTAGTGTCTCCAGTGGGTTGGTGGCTACAAAATTCTATAAGAGGGGATTGGTGTCTACGATGAGTTGGTGCTCACAAATTGTATGAGGGGATTGGTGTCTCCTATAGGTTGATGCCTACGAAGATTGTAAAAGTGATTTATATAAAAGCAATATTTTGCCATGGTTTTCTCTTATAAGGGTTTCCACGTAAATCGTGTGTTCTTCTTGTGTTGCATAAATGTTAGATCTTATGTGAATGATATTGTGCAATTGATATTATTGTGGTTATTAGTTTGAAAAAGTAAAATATAGTATCATACTAATTCAACCCCCCTCTTAGTATAATTGTGTGCTCAACATGGGGTTCACTAGATTTTACACCCTCCTTTGTTGGAGAATACAAAATCTCACAATCTATACTTGAGATCTCGAAAAAGACTTTTGTTTCGTTTGCACAATCTATTTCATCTAAGCAGCTCAAATCTACTATTCCAACTTCTTCTACTTTGACAAATTCCCAAACACTATCATTCCATGATAATGTGCCTTCTTCTAACACATATCTCGATTATGATTGGGGCTCTTTAGATTTCTCTCCTCATGGACCAATTGAATCTAAGATTGACCCTCCTCATCTTGACATCTCGATACTCAACAAGGATCTGCATTCTTGCAAAAGAATCGATTCTTCTTCTCATGTCAATGCTGCTACTTCTTCTTTAAAAAGTGATCATACTACTCAATTAGACAAGATTAGTAATGTGGCCTATTCTCCTCCGTTTAATTTGGAAACACATTATGGGCTTGCATTCAAAATTATTAATAAACTTGGATACAATGGAAGCGGTGTAGGGTGCATGGAACAAGGAGTTCAGGTTCTTGTGAAGCTTACACCGCACTTTTCTAAAGAGGGTTTAGGTTATCAGCCTTCTCCTTTGTCTACTCCCCTCCTCCATTGTCTAATGTATCTATGTCTTCCTCTTGTGAGCAATCAAACATTTCTTCACATGAAAAATGACTGCTTCCTGCTCCTCATCCTCTACCTAAGAAAGAGCATATTTTGTTGAGGCTTCTCAAAACCCACTTGATTACTCTTCCTCCTCCAACATGTAAGAAATTTCATAAACACAATCAAACAAATCCTTCTTTTTGTGCATAACATCAAGTGCTTGGCCATTCCACCAATGAACGTCAGGCCTTGAGCGATAAAATACAACTTCTTGACTCTGGTGCCATCACTCTTCCATTTACTGATGCACTTATTGGCTCACCGCGTGACAAGTGACATTGGGTTTCACCTTTGTCTTGTTCCTTCTAAATGATAAACTTTCTTCTATTGTGTTGTTCCTCACTAGTGGCATTTGTAGTTCTATGTGTTTGCTCATTGCCATTCATGGTGGTACAATCTTACATGCAACCATACTTCATCCATGGTGGCAACACAATAGTCTCTAGCCTGATTTTCCCCGCCTCTACACTAGGGGGCAAGGATAACTAGTTTTGGAAGTGTACATCCTTCTTGAGGATCCCCTCTCTTCTTTCTTCCCCCCTTCTCCTTAAAATATCAGCACAGTAAATATGCTAATATTTTAAGGGGGGCATATCACATATCCATCTATGCATCCACACATGCACCCTTCTTGAGCTTTGGCTTATTGATGTGCCCCCTCTGCAATGGTGTTTTTCATAACACCCCCTGACGCATGGTTATCATTTCAGCCCATGCGACGTTCATTTGTACGCTCCCTAAAGCATTAACAACATGCGATCACCTAGCATAACACAACTTGCTAGCCTGTGAATCTATGTACTCTATAAGCCACCTAGCATAACACAACTTGCTAGCTTGTATGCTTTATAGGGCCTAACTTGTCACATCCATGGTTGCCTAGCATAACACAACTTGCTAGCTCGTGATCCATGGGGGCTTTGTAACGTGCATGACCCCTAGTGATAGAGAAAGCTAGTGCCTAAGTCATGTATCCTTCTTTGTTCATATTGATTGCTCCCCGTCTATTTGTATGCATTCTTCCTTTGAAGCAATTGACTCACTACATTCTTCTCTCCTCCTTAGAATTCTTCTACGTGTTTGTTGCAATTGAGGGATGATGCTTGGTATTGAGACAACCTTTTGTACCGACATCTCCTTACCTTGCTGACCCAAAATTTTTGCTTTAGATAGTGTGTAATGACATTGTTGTTGTATGTTCTCCATGTATGCTTTGTGTATGCTTTGTGTATGTTGTGTGTATGCTCTATGTGCGCTCTATTGTTTGCTCAACGTATGCCTTATGTATGTTCAAAATCTGCCCGGTATTGTGTGTGATACATCTGTTTTGTATGAGTGACCTTTTTATCTTGACATTTTGGATTGATACGATCCTAAGTCTAGGGGCTATCGTATCTCTTAGCTTGGAGTCATCTTGTTTCTTCAACGTTTTGATAAAGAGATATATCTTTGCCATACCTTAGTCAGTATGAATTGAAGTTCATACCCCCACTAAAGTGGAGGCTAAATGTAGTGTCGTAAATTGTCACCCTTGACAATTTCACACTAGGTTTGGCACTCTTTTGCATGTATAATTAATCTTGTTCATAATATGACCATTTTGGGCCAAATTAAGAGAATATATTAAATTCCTCGACATTCTAAATATTGAGTGAAAAAAGTCCAAACGCCAATGCTAAGCGCCCCTGTCCAACAAATTAGTTTCAAAAAGGTTCTAAATTCAAATGTCGGCATTCGGTGTTTTGAAAATTGTACTTTGCCAGCCTGACTCCAAAAGATACTTGGAATGCATATATAAACAACTCTTTCTCTCTCATTTAGACAATTATGAATAATTATGAACACATGCAACGTCTTTATGAGCATACTTCTCTATTCTTCTCTACATGATTTCTACAACTCTCTATTTGTGAAAGATTATCTTGTTATGCAAACTAAGCTTTGCAAGTATTCAAGGCAGCTTATTCCTTCTTCATCAACTCCTTGTGGAAACTTGTGATAGTGCATCACTCCAACAAGGGTTTCACATATAAGGTAACTCTATTTTATTATGCACTCTTTATCATCATTATCATTGTTGTTGTGGAGGTGGGAACACCGACAAGGGGTTTGACCTAGGCGACATGTAGATTCGGATCTGGAAATTTCCGACAATGACGGGTTACAGGGAGACAAAACAAACTGTGATAGGTAGATAGGAACTCGGATTAGCTCAAAACCCTAGGACAAGGGTGATGTTACATCCCCTTTATCATGAACATGTTTATGACAATGAATATATGGTTGTTATGTTAGTTGCTAGTAACTGCTTTTCATGGAAATGTGAAATTGTGGAAAGAATAATTGTTTATATGTCGTAATTTCAAATGTGAATGGTTTTCTTATATATGCAACTAGTTTTCCTATTTCATGTGAAAGGGAATGTGTTCATGAGATTATATTTAAAGATATATATAAATAGATATCTATAAACGTTGAGAACAATCTAACCATAATTCTTGTCAGTGGATGCAGAATTGCCAACACCACGAGAGAAAGGGAAATATCATCAGGGAGAGGACATGGTTAACAATGGATCAATTTTATCATCAAGCCTTGAGTCGGTGTAAGACAGATATTGAAGTCATAACCTTGGCTATAAATCATTTAAATAAATTATATTAAAAATAAGTCAATTTATTTGTGCATCACCTTACCTCTTATGAAGTCTTTAAAAAAAAAATTACCCTTCGTGTACCATGAAAATTAATAATGTATATTTTTAAATATTTAAGCCAATGATTATGGCAGCCTCAAGTTCGATGGGGGTGATATATTATGTTAATGATAATAAAATAAAATCTTTTCCTAGCCCGCCACTCAGACCGCCAAGAAAGTGGACGCCAAATCTTGGCATGCAGCCGTTTCATGCGGGGTGCTTCATTTAGTTCTTGTTGTCTTTTCTTCCCATCGAGCGGGGGATTCTTTTCATCCATCCTCTCTTGTCTTGGCTTGGGGGACTCTTCGCTCTCCCTCTCGGATCCGTTATCACTTTATGGAAGCTTGTTATCATTCCTTACAGCGGGGGGGAGCGGGTTCTCCATTATTTCTGTTGGCTTCCACTTATCCATCACCGAATTTCACTTGGACACTCTTTCTCATTCGCTCACTCTTCTTTCTCCATCATTATTCACTTGGCTCTGTAGCTTCGATACAATTCAGACTGGAAGTAGAAGAACCCTATGGCAGCGTTGTTTACTTGTAGACGCCACCAACATTCTACCGGAAAACACTCGAACTTCGCTTAAGGGATCTGTTGTCAACACGGAAGGGAAGGAAATCATCTTGGTTTGATTCCAGGTTTTGTAGAATCCAAACTTGACCCTTGAAAACTACATGCAAGTAATCATAATGATAATTGCATGTGTAACTCTGAATGAAGTCCTTCAGCTTTTTGTCTTTGAACTCGATGGGAATGGTTAGCTTACCCCCGGGTTTCTTAGTATGCTTGGTGTTATGGAGTTTTGTAAACAATTATATCTCATTCCTTTCTATCGTGACATACTTGGCCAATGAATTCTGAATCGAGCAAACTTCTTTCTGCTTTTTCAACCCATAAATACATATTCACCATTTTCTTGATGAAAACTTAGTCAGCATTGTTTGGTTGTTGGCCACATGTATTCATTCATCAACTTGATGGATTGTCATCTTAATTTATGTCTCCTAATCGTATTTCAGTTTGTGATGCCTATGCTTATCTACTCCCGTTTGTATGTGTTGTTTCGATGGTTCTCTACTGTATTTCCTGCTGTGGTAAAATGGAAACTTATAGTCCTTGTCAATCAGAAAGAGATCTCTTTATTGAATCATGCCTTTGACTCCTTCTCTTGATACCTAAGTGCGGCCTCTTTAAACTCTGTTCAAATGGAGTTTAAACCTTGTGCTTAAATCCTGTCCTTGAGCCGAATTTGCTCTTCAACCATGTTTTCAAGTTATTTTAGTTTGAGCTGAGTCCATTAAATCTGATGAGTCTGTCAAGGGAACAAGTCTTTTTCCTTATCTCTACATTTGTTAAAAATAAGCAGATTATTGTTAAAAGAAGAGAAATGATAAGAATCTGAATGATGATGGAATTATCTTCAAGCCACTGTAACTCATGCTTGTCTAAGCCGAAACTCTTCTCTCTCCTCTGTTCTATAACTTTGATGATTGTATAGTGATTTACCCTGTTCATTCCAAGAATCTTGAAGGCTTTTAATTGTGGGAGATCTGTAGGAACCTCACTGTCGAATAAGACTCCTTATCTCTCCATATGAGTATGAGAATAATATATTACAGCTACTAAGATGTGGAAAGCTAAGAGCCTTGTGCCTTTTTCTGTCAAAGCAATAAGTATTCAGCTTATATTTAAATTAAGAAGAGAGTAGTTTATGAGCCTAGTTTCTCCCACTCTATGTTTACATAAAGACATCAGCTTAACCTTAAAATAAGAGAAAAGATTATGAATCTGGGTTCAGTTTGAACCAATTGAAAATCATCTAAAGAACTTGATCTATCTGGTTAAACCAAATTTTCTCCTCTCTAATTAGATACTAGTTTAATGCACCTTCTCGCTCACCAAGTCTATTAGGGATATATAAGTGAGACTTGAAATCCCTTATGCCAAATGAATTTCTTTTAATATGCATGGAACAAGAAGGTTAAGATATAACCCTGAATTGAGAGGAAATGATAATCAAACCTGACATTGTAATACTAAACTCTGAATCCTTATTGTTGAATAAGACTCCCTAATCTCTCCTCTTGAATTTGAGAATAGCAGTTTATCTTTACTTAGATGGGATAAGTTATGAGTTGAGTATCCTTCTTTGTATGAGCATTAAGAAATCAGCTACCCTTAAATACGAAGAAAGGTTATTGGAATCATGATAATATAATTTAAATCTTGAAACAAGCATTATCATGTCGAGCAAGGGTGAGAGTGCTAATGGTACAGGAGTGCCAGTAATATCGGCACAGGAGTGCTAGAAATATTAAAAATCCTTGGCCAAGGTATGACGCCAATTAGGCATTGGTCAGTTATCATGAACCAGATATACTTCTGATCAGAATGATCCTTCTGGTTAGGAGGTACCTATAGAGGAGGGATCGACCAGCGGTATAGGTTCATGACACCAGGCTCAGAATGGCATGATGATAATTTGATCCTCGTTGATTACCCTCGTTAAGGGTCGAGTTCTTCAGTTGAAGAAACTCGGGAGACCAGTAGGTCTTAGTTAGGCGGAAAAGCCCTTGACGATGTTTCTCTTTCTCTCAAAGATAAAGTTGTTCAAGCAATTCAGCATGATGATGAACTCATATTGTATTCCTTTCTCTCCCTCGAAATTCCAGGTACATGCCTTTGCTTATTTAAGTTTAATATCAATGCCGCAATAAATGTTATTTCTTTTTAGTTAATTGTTTATATGTACAAATCTGCAATTGAATATTTAGATAGTTGTTCCTTCAACTGAAATGAACAATCTGAAAGTTAGTTAATGTTCTTTTGTGCATTCAGTTATTTGAAATCAGTTAGATGTTTCCTTTCTACTGAATCTGAAAGTTAGAGTTCGTTATGGAAATTGAATATGATGTAATTATTTAAAATTGATTTTCTTTTCCGTTCGAAATGCAAAGGGAACCATGGAGGCAAACAAGTTAGTTGAACTTTAGGTGAAACTGGTAGTTGGTTACATTTTTAAACTGTAGAGCAGCTAGAGTGTTACATATGGTATCAAAGCGAACCGGGTTCAACACATGGACCTATGAGCTCATCACAAGAAAAACCGTTAAGCATTCAGCAGTTGGCTAAGGTTTAAAACAGGTTTGATGCCAGAAAGGCATATAAAGGAAACTGTCAGGAAGACTGTTTTTCCAGCATTTACGAAAGTCAATTGCTAAGAGAAAGTCAGCTGAGGAGTTAAAACTTGAAGTGCAAAACTATACTACTAAGGTTGCATAGTAGAAAGATTTTGAGACTTAGACCAGAAAGGTGAAACCTTGGTCAGTTACTAATCTGACTAAGAGCTTGGTTAAAATAGTGTCAGTGGGAGTTCAAGAGCAATCTTATCTCTCAAAAATGAAAGGAGGGGAAGATCCAGAAGTAATCAATCAAATGCGGGATCAGCTTAGTGTTGAAAATCTTAGAAATTATACCATAGACTCATAGATAAGACAGACTCTAGTCTAACTTCTAGATGGCTTGGAATGAGCCAAAAGGATCAATAAAAGGCAAGTGGTGATACATTGGCATGGAATACGAAGAAAATGGTATAGAACCTGAAAATACTTTTGTTCACCGAGATTTGCGAGAAAACCAATTGCTTTACACAAATAATTAAGCATAAGGATGAATACGAGATCTATAATACCTCGGGAAGCCTTTTGGAAAATATGTTAATGTGTGGAAGAGAACGTAAGTAAAGAGGATCATCTCAGGCAACATTTGACAAATCTCGATCGAGATTAGAATTATTCATTGAACTTTTGTTAAGAATTTGTTTGAAGATTGTAAGATAAACCATAATAGTGGTAAGGAGAAGATATTAGTTATTCTCGTGACATTTGGCCAAATGATCGTGAACTATGAGTTCTGCCTTTTGTGGAGCTAGAAAAGTACAATTGCATAAGTGAATATAACTATCACCGAGGAACTGTGTTAAAGTTGTTTATGTATTGAACAAGTAACCTATTCAGTAAGTAAAAAATAGAGCTTTGTAGAGCAAAACGAAGAAAAAATGTTTGTGTTTCAATAAGTAATCTTTGTGTGTTGCTAAAGCACAATCTTAGGATGTCATTCAAGCAATGAACGAAAGATACTCCAGAAAATAGGAGTGGATGTGTTATAATCTTTTTATTGCAAAATTTTTGAGCATGATGAAAGTCTTGAGGAACTTATTTGTTGATGCGTTTGTAACGAAAATTGTAAGTTTTTGGAAAGACTGATTGCAGTGCAGCAATCTACTCCCTTGTTAATGACTTAGTCAAGTCACGTGGTGCATGATAAGTGTTTCTCTAGATTTTGACACTTCGTTGGATTTTGGTAAAATTCCTTTAAATGTAGGCAAGGAATGCCATTGCTTTATTTCTTAAATTTTGAAATGGTTTAGCCACTGAATTTTGAAGATTGTTTATGGCCAGTTGGTCAAAATTTGATTTAATGATGGAAATGAGCTCAGCCTTTTGACTTATTGCTGAAATTAAAAACTGTTTATATTTTGAAATTAAGTTATTGTACAAGAACACTTTGGTAGTTCACAATGATTGATGTAATGTTCATCTCTATCATGTCCTAGAAGGGCCTTTGATGGATCTTGTAAGGAAGTAAATTTTAAGAAAACGCACACGGTATGCTCTTAACTTTACAAAGAAAGAAACCTTGTGTTATGGTATGTGGGCGGACAAGTAGTCCAGTAAGCCTAGGTGATTAGTCTTCCCAAGTCAAGCAAGGTGTGAGACACTTAGCTAACCAGAGTTGTCGTACTTAGTAGGAGGATATCCTTAGTAGTGTGACAAAGTTGGTTAAGTGGGGGTACACACCAAAGCTCAAATGGCAACTGAAGGGAATCCCTCTTTTAGTGGCATGCCGAGTCTTGGAGGACAGTTAAACTAGAAAGAAATTCTGATCTTTTCTCTTGGAATTACTTAATAGCTTATTTTAATGAAGCATTAGATAAATGAAATTGGTGCTTGATAAAAACCTTTCTACTAGAAAAGTGAAGGTTGATGTTAACCTTTGGTGAAATTTTCTTGGTAAATCTGTGTTAAAAATAATTGATTGTTATACTTAGGAAGAGTATCCACCCTTATGGTGTTTGTTATAACAATTTCCATAAATCTACTATCAAGACGATTCCATTTGAAACATTGGATAGAAATGATGTAGAATTCCTGTAAGCTAGGTAAGCTAGAAGACGGGATTAGCATTAGTCCAGGAATGTTGTCAAAAATGGGTAAACAAATCAAACTGATCAGAAAAGATTGGTGGAAGCTATTAACAGATAGAAAAGTTAAGTAAATGCCAATCGTACTCTAACACAATTCTTTGCTAAGAGAAGAAAAGTTTCAAAAAGTAAGGGATGTATTCCAAACCAGCTCCTAGATAAAAAGGACTCTTCAAAATTCTCATAGAAGGATGTTACATGTGAATCTAAATTTGAGTTTATAAATAAATAATCATCGGGGACAATGATTCTTAAGGGGAGAAGTATGTTACATCCCCTTTATCATGAACATGTTTATGACAATGAATATATGGTTGTTATGTTAGTTGCAAGTAACTGCTTTTCATGGGAATGTGAAATTATGGAAAGAATAATTGTTTATATGTCGTAATTTCAAATGTGAATGATTTTCTTATATATGCGAGTGGTTTTCCTATTTCATGTGAAAATGAATGTGTTCACGAGATTATATTAAAAGATATATATATATATATATATATATATAGATATATAGATATATATAAATGTTGACAACGATCTAACCATAATTCTTGTTAGTGGATGTAGAATTGTCGATGCCACGAGAGAAAGGGAAATATCATCAGGCAGAGGGCGTGGTTAACAATGGATCAATTTTATCATCAAGCCTTGAGTCGGTGTAAGACAGATATTGAAGTCATAACCTTGGCTATAAATCATTTGAATAAATTATATGAAAAATAAGTCAATTTATTTGTGCATCACCTTACCTCTTATGAAGTCTTAAAAAAATAAAATTAACCTTTGTGTACCATGAACATTAATAATGTATATTTTTAAATATTCAAGCCAACGATTATGGCAGCCTTAAGATCGATGGGGTTGATAGATTATGTTAATGATAATAAAATACAATATTTTTCTAGCCCACCACTTAGACCGCCAAGAAAGTGGACGCCAAATCTTGGCATGCACCTGTTTCATGCGGGGTGGCTCATTCAGTTCTTGTTGTCTTTTCTTCCCATCGAGCGAGCGATTCTTTTCATCCATCCTCTCTTGTCTCGGCTTGGGGGGCTCTTCGCTCTCCCTCTCGGATCCGTTATCACTTTATGGAAGCTCGATATCATTCCTTACAAGGGGGGGAAAACAAGTTCTCCATTATTTCCGCTGGCTTCCACTTATCCATCACCGAATTTCACTTGGAAACTCTTTCTCATTCGCTCCCTCTTCTTTCTCCATCATTATTCAATTGGCTCTGTAGCTTCGATACAATTCAGAGTGGAAGTAGAAGAACCTCCGTGGCAGCGTTGTTTACTTGTAGACGCCACCAACATTCTACCAGAAAACACTCAAACTTGGCTTAAGGGATATGTGGTCAACACGGAAGGGAAGGAAATCATCTTGGTTCGATTCCAGGTTTTGTAGAATCCAAACTCGACCCTTGAAAACTACAGGCAAGTAATCATAATGATAATTGCATGTTTAACTCTGAATGAAGTCCTTCAGCTTTTTGTCTTTGAACTTGATGGGAATGGTTAGCTTACCCCCGAGTTTCTTAGTATGCTTGGTGTTATGGAGTTTTGTAAACAAATATATCTCATTCCTTTCTATCGTGACATACTTGGCCAATGAATTTTGAATCGGGCAAACTTCTCTCTGCTTTTTCAACCCATAAATACAGATTCACTGTTTTCTTGATGAAAACTCAATCAGCATTGTTTGGTTGTTGGCCACATGTAGTCAATCATCGGCTTGATGGATTGTCATCTTAATTTTTGTCTCCTAATCGTATTTCAGTTTGTGATGCCTATGCTTATCTACTCCCATCTGTATGTGTTGTTCTGATGGTTCTCTACTGTATTTCCTGCTGTGGTAAAATGGAAACTTATAGTCCTTGTCAATCAAAAAGAGATCTCTTTATCGAACCATGCCTTTGACTCCTTCTCTTGATACCTGAGTGCGGCCTCTTTAAACTCTGTTCAAATGCAGTTTAAACCTTGTGCTTAAATCCTATCCTTGAGCCGAATTTTCTCTTCAACCATGTTTTCAAGTTATTTTAGTTTGAGCTGAGTCCATTAAATCTAATGAGTCTGTCAAGGGAACAAGTCTTTTTCCTTATCTCTACGTTTGTTAAAAGTAAGCAGATTATTCTTAAAAGAAGAGAAATGATAAGAATCTGAATGATGATGGAATTATCTTCAAGCCACTGTAACTCATGCTTGTCTAAGCCGAAACTCTTCTCTCTCCTCTGTTCTATAACTTTGATGATTGTATAGTGATTTACCCTGTTCATTCTGGGAATCTTGATGGCTTTTAATTGTGGAAGATCTGTAGGAACCTCACTGTCGAACAAGACTCCTTATCTCTCCATATGAGTCTGAGAATAATATATTACAGCTACTAAGATGTGGAAAGCTAAGAGCCTTGTGCCTTCTTTCTGTAAAAGTGTTAAGTATTCAACTTATATTTAAATTAAGAAGAGAGTAGTTTATGAGCCTAGTTTCTCCCACTCTATGTTTACATAAAGACATCAGCTTAACCTTAAAATAAGAAAAAAGATTTTGAATCTAGGTTCAATTTGAACCAATTGAAAATAATCTAAACTTGATCTATCTGGTTAAACCAAATTTTCTCCTCTCTAATTAGATACTGGTTTAGTGCACCTTCTCGCTCACCGAGTCTATTAGAGATATATAAGTGACTTGTAATCCTCTAATGCTGAATGAATTTCTTTTAATATGCATGGAACAAGAAGGTTAAGATATAACCCTGAATTGAGAGGAAATGATAATCAAACTTGACATTATAATACTAAACTCTGAATCCTTATTGTCGAATAAGACTCCCTGATCTCTCCTCTTGAATTTGAGAATAGCAGTTTATCTTTACTTAGATGGGATAAGTTATGAGTTGAGTATCCTTCTTTGTATGAGCATTAAGAAATCAGCTACCCTTAAATATGAAGAAAGGTTATTGGAATCATGATAATATAATTTAAATCTTGAAACAAGCATTATCATGCCGAGCAAGGGTGAGAGTGTTGACGGCACAGGAGTGCCAGTAATATCGGCACGGGAGTGTCAGAAATATTAAAAATCCTTGGCCAAGGTATGACGCCAGTTAGGCATTGGTCAACTATCATGAACCAAATATACTTCTGGTTACGAGGTACCTACAGAGGAGGGATCGACCAGTGGTATAGGTTCATGACCCCAGGCTCAGAATGGCATGATGATAATTTGATCCTTGTTGATTACCCTCGTGAAGGGTCCGGTTCTTCAGTTGAAGAAACTTGGGAAACCAGTAGGTCTTGGTTGGGCAGAAAAGCCCTTGACGATGTTTCTCTTTCTCTCAAAGATAAAGTTGTTCAAGCAATTCAGCGTGATGATGAACTCATATTGTATTCCTTTCTCTCCCTCGAAATTCCAGGTACATGCCTTTGCTTATTTAAGTTTAATATCAATGCTACAATAAATGTTATTTCTTTTCAGTTATTGTTTATATGTACAAATCTGCAGTTGAATATTTAGACAGCTGTTCCTTCAACTGAAATGGAGGATCTGAAAGTTAGTTAATGTTGTTTTGTGCATTCAGTTATTTGAAATCAGTTAGATGTTTCCTTCTTGCTGAATCTGAAAGTTAGAGAGTTAGTTATGGAAATTGAATATGATGTAATTATTTAAATTTGATTTTCTTTTCTGTTCGAAATGCAAAGGGAACCAAGCAGGAAAACAAGTTAGTTGAACTTCAGCTGAAACTGGTAGTTGGTTACATTTTTAAACTGTAGAGCAAGTAGAGTGTTACAGGCGCCTAGTGCCCCTATCTTGCTAGCTCCACCCCTACTTTTAGTGACAGGTGCCCCTCTATATGCCTTTCCAGATTTGTAACTGTTTCTGTAAATTTGTGTCTGTCTGTGTAATTATTCACATTTTTAGATTAGGGTTTGTATTAGTTAGGTTAATTAAATCACACTTATTAATCTGCCCTCTTTGCAACAAAGGAACAAAATCCAAGTAGATTGGCTCTCATTCTAGGAAGTTAGCCAATCATAACACCTTCATTGGTTTGTGTTCCAATGTTGAGTAAAAGAAAGATTGTTTCGAGTTAATCCGCTAGTTAGTCTAGATCTTCTTTTCCAACTTAACATATACCTAATTTCGCCCTTAAGTGATAAAATTGTGAAAATGGACCATGTCATGAAGGTTTGTGTGGTTTCAAAGGCCTTAATTTGGGAGTTGCCCCCAAACCCCCATGAGGGGCATTGCCCCTCAACCCCATTGGGGTCTCCATTCCCAGACTCCCACTAGTTATTAGGATCTTTTATCACATAAGAACTTGATTACAATGAGGGGTTGACAAGTAATTGGGACCTAACTCTTGAGTGTGTTGATTTAGACATTATTGTTGCACAAATTGCCAAAAATATATTTCAATGAGGCGGCTTGTACAATACATGACTTGTGGAAGTGGCATTGTAACTCATTGTGGTCCAAATGAAATCGAAACACTTTGATGATTTTGATGAAGAGCAATATGAAGATTATCAAATATTGATTGTAATTTGCATTGTGTGTTGACATTTGACAAATCGTTGAATTATGAATTTGAGTATTTTCATTTTTGCAAATTATGAGGTATTTAAATTTATTTCTTCTTGGCAATTATGAGTATCACTATTTTATATTATATAATTTAAAGTTTTCTATACATATATATATAATGTATATACACACACATATATATCCAAACTCATACCTGTACCAAAGGAAAAAAAATTTGTCATATCACCATACCTGATACCCATACCCACACCCGTACTAGAACCAACAACTTAGGTTATTCTTCTTGCAAGGAGCCTTTGGAACTTCCTGAGATTCTACAAGCCCCCCTTGGTCTTCTTCTCTTAGCCCATAGGGCAATTCTTCTTGTGGCTTCCTTGCAATTGCTATTGTCTAGTCTTCACAAAGGCATTGAAATTCAACATATCAACACCAAGGTTGTTGGACCTTCCTACTTGCATAATGTGGCTAATTTAGAAATAGAGTGAGCATTAGTATCCATACCTTCGGTATTCTCTCTTCTCAATGGACAAGAAAATTCAAATGCATAAACCCTTGATAATCACTATATACGCAACCATGTATTACATAAATATTCTTTCAAAGGAAGTTCCTCAGTTAAAGAGAGCTGCTGAAAGAACCAAGAGAAGAAAATCAACAAAGAACATGGCTCTAGACTGAATCATAGTTGGAAGCAAAAGACAATCCAACATATTTTAAATTATCGTGGGAATGAAAAAAAGGCATATTAATTTATTCACAAATGAAATATAAACATGGAGAACGTTGAAAAGAAAATTAAATTGATTTCAATAATCAAGAGAAAGGGAGGGCTGAACATTTAAAATTCTATAAGTCAACTTCAAAGGCTCACCATTCTTTTTTGGTAGAAAGCCTTTTTTATACAATCAAAATAACTTACAAGTCTGGATTATGTTGAATCTTTTCGAAAAAGTCTCCATGTTGAGCATAAAGTGTTCCCATAGTTCTTTCACCCACATCATACGTATCTACATTGAAGTAAGGCCTGTAAGATGCAATGCTAAAAAATCCTTTCCATCCACCTTGTGCTTGTTCACTGCCTTCTCCTCCTGCACCAAGTTGAGCATATGAATCTGATTTACACAAAATAAAATTGTTTTATTCTTCCTACACTTAACTTGTTACTTTCCACCTAAGCTGAAATTACAAGAGACTAAATATGAAGAGTTGGATTTTCTTAAATGGAAAGTATGTCCAAAAAAAACATAAAACCAGACATCTGAGTAGAAGAGCAAGGAAGTCTATGCAAACAATTCCTAACTCCTTATTCCCAGGTTAAAACTTGTGGATAACATCTGTCAATAGCATCCCAAAAGCATATTATGGTACACATGAACTTATATATCATATCTCCTAAAAGACAATAAAATAGTTTTCTGAGGGCATATATATTAATAGTATCATCACATACCATCAATATCATTTGGAGGGTGATATCCCCATGTCCCACCTTGAGTGTTACTAGGTGGAAATATCTCTAAATTCGCCTCTGCAAGAACATGCAAGACCTTCCATCATCAATAGAATGCTAGTATGGTTGAAGAGCTGCAAAATGAATAATATTTGTTGATGATAATAACAATGCACTAAAGCTCAAACGAAAGGAAGAAACCCAACATTCATAAGCAAGCAATTCTGACTCGATAACAAATTTTATGCACCAATATCTTTTAGATGTTCATACACATGCACAGAGGGCACCATGTAAGGGACTTCAAAGTGGCTTTATGCTCACACCCAAGAAAAAGCAAACACAAGAACTGTCACATATCACTTAAAAATTCAAATTATTCATCTCAAGCCCAAATTCTTTCACTAAACTGAACTACATGAATTCATTGGATGATCTAATGAACATAATTCTCTAATGAGACTACTTGTTGTGCCCAATGTTTAAGCTATTGATAATAAAGATTTGAAATACATAGCTCAATAGTTAAGGAAACCCTAACTAGCTAGCACATTTTCAACAGAGATCAGTACAAACTGCCAGCATGGGCTTATGGATCAGATGAAACAATGGAACAAAGCATTCTGATCATTATGATTGACTTATTAGGGCCAGTCAACAAAACAAAAAGAAAAAGGTGTATATCAAAGTCACCTTCAAATTGCAAGGCTTTATGATCTGCATCCACTGCAGCCTGTACAGAAGATTTCAGTATGAGAAAAACATAGTAGTTCAAGCTCTCCCTCTCTATTTTCACACTCACACATACACCTGTATTTTACTCCAATATTAGTTCTAGAATATATACACTGTTTCAAAGGCTATGATATCCCACTCTTTCAAAAATTGTTTACATGAGACAAAATATAAAAAAATATTTTCTTGTTAGAAGCAAAGATCAAGAAAGGAAGAAGAGTTGCATTGTCATTGTTGTGCCAAAACAGGGCATACGAACTGGACTGCAAAATAAGATCAATCAATCATATAAAAGGAAACTATGCAAAGATAAATTCAAATTAAATGATATTTCAGTTGATGATAATGTGGATGATATCACTGATGAAGGAGAATAGGATTACACTGGCAATGATATTGATACTTATAATCCAATGACTGTCTATCTTTTCTGGCTATAGCTGTTTAAGTGGATCTCCAGAAAAGAGGTTGCTTAACATGGAAGGTGACCAAGCGAATTCATGGAGATTGGCAGAACTCTATATGTGCAAAGGCAATGGCAGACAGAGCACCAATGGCTTCATATCTGCTGAAGGCAACAAGCAAGCAGACATTATTTTTGTTGATACCTATGTAGACTTCATGTCATTTTGTTAAAAGCA
>VDFB02384263.1:0-13490 GCA_007258455.2 Sequoia sempervirens
ACCGTTCATCAAAATTTGAAATAAATTATATTTTTAGAAACTAGACTCCATTCTACAATTTAAAAAAAATAAAATTTTAGAAAAATATTTTAGTTTCAAAAAATTTGAGTGGGAGCACGGCCAAAATTCTGCTTTTTAGGAAGTGCCCACTTAGAAAATTAATAAAAAATCAAATTTTCATTAAAAAATTATCAGAAAATATCCAGTCCTTACTACATACTGTTATCTAACTTCTGACTTGAGTGATTTTAAAAATACTAAAAAAAAGTCCACCGTGCTCGAGGTCACACAAGGTTGCTATGTTATGTTTTAAACAACAGCAATTTGTGTGTGTCCCTCTTTGAACCCTTAATAATCTCAACCATTTTCAAAATAAATTAGTAGTTTAGAAAGTAGACTCAGAGCACTACGGTCCTTGTTTTTGTTCCATCAAAAAATTTTGAGTGTAGCTATCCTCAATTTCACGTCCAAGGTTAGTATTTCCTGATTTTAGAAAAAAAGTGGCCACTTAAGCCCCTTTTTTGGGAACCATCTTGGTGCACTTACCCAGAAGTCAAATTGAGGCAATTGGGAGAATAGAGAGAGAGTAAGAAAAGATTAAAGAGGTTGCATAGAGGGAGGTGGAGAATTATTGAAGTTGGAATAGCTAAAGGGAGAAAGGAGTTGTTGGAACCAAAACCAAGAATTCATATGTGTTCAAAATGGCATGACGGATTGCAACCTTAGAGAGAAGTTAATTCAACATGAACATAATAGACTGCTAGAATATTTGGAATTTTACAATTTTTATGAGACTTGTTACTTGTGAATTTCAGTTTCACTAATTCAAGTAAATTTTACTCTATTATTTTTGTAATCAAATTTTTAAATTATCAATGTAACCAATTGTTTGATTTAAAAGAGGATTTGTTTGAGTAAGTTGCATTCAAGTGATTTGATATCACTGAGTGTTTGGTTTTCCCTCGTGTCAATTAGTATCAGGGTAGGTAATCCTGGGCATGGAGATAATCCACCAAGACCTGTGGGTGCAAGTTTGAATGGATCGCCAACTGTGAGGCACTTTGCACCTAGAGGAAAGTGTGTGAAGAAGTTGTGGAGAGCTTGAGAGAGTTGTTAAAGGTAGAGAAGTCTTGAGTAGTAGAGAGCTTGAAGCTATGAATAAATTTTTTTTGCAGATTGAGTGCAATGGTAGATTGCATGAGGTGATATTGCATCAGGAAAGATGGGTTGGGTTGTGAGGAGACCTGTATGAATATTGTTTTGGGATTAGTAATGGGAGAAAGTGGAGGATGAGATGATTGAAAAGATGGGAAAAATAGTTTGTGAAGAAGTAGGAAAGATCGAGGCAAGGCTCAAGAAGTTGGAAAAGAATGTTGGTAAAAGTGAGAGGAAAGTGATAAATATGAGTGAGAAGAAGAACAAGGATAGTAGCCTGACATGGAAAGAGGGTGATGTGAAAGTAGCCCCTACAAATGTAGATGAAGTTGCAGCGGAGACATTCCATGAGGAAGGTTGGAGGAAAAGGGAAAAAATGGAGTGGTGAAGAGCTCGTAGTAGATTGTGAAGGTGAAGTATATCTGTTCTCATAAATGTTTGTGATTGAGGAGGAGTGGATGTTGAAGCTCGTTGTTGCAACAAATAGAGAAGAGCCAAAAGTTTCAGATGACGAGGAGGTGGAAGGTGTCATAGTGAAATTGGATGTTTTAGTTGTGAATAAAGGTGAGGTAAATAAGCTTTGTGATGTTATTTCACTTTTAGATGTGGTAGTGGAAGGGGAGATGGATAGAAAGGAAGAGCATGTTGTAGATATTATTTGGTTGTGTGTATAAATGGTAGAAGATGTTGTAGGTTATTTTTGGTGGAGGTGGATGGTTAGAGGTGGGTTTGAACCCATGAAGGAGGAGAGGAGAGTGGAAATTATTTGGTGGAGAAGGTTGGGTTGTGGTGGACATAATTCCAAAAGGGGGAAAAGGAGGAAGATGTAGTGTTGTTGGAGGAAGGTGGTGCATGTTCCAGCACGATGTTGGAAGAAGCAAAAAAATATTGATTTTAAGCACTTGGACAGCGAAGGAGTTCGATGCAGGTTGATGGAAACCTGGAAGAGTAGTACAACTACTCAACTCCACCATTGTGAGCCTATGCTCACAATATTTCTAACTATAATATTTGACATAGGAGCATCTAGGTATAGGCGTGATCCTACATCAATCAAAAATATTTTATTTTGAGTTTAGTTTTTTTTGGTGTTTTCTCTTGGATTGTGAATCAATTCGGTCTCGATGGATGATTGGAAAAAATTTTGACATTGATTGGCAAAATAACTTATCTTGATTTTTTGTAATGCCCCCGCTGTGAACCCTAGAGGACAACACACTAGCAACTAAAAATGGAACAATTTTTTTTAAGTGAAATTTTACACGAATATAAATGAACATCAGCTTACATACTATCCTACTTCCTCTAAGGTTCACGACTACATTATGTTGTTCCCATTATCTAAATTACCAAAAACCATAAAAAATTTTAATTACCAAATTCTAACATCAATTAAGAATCACATCTACTCATCACATATAATCAAATGATTCATGAGATACAACCTTATTATAAACATAAAATATTAACTGATTACATCCATTCCACTTAACATGTACAATACCATTGAATACATAATTCATCACATAATAGAGTTACATCAGTTTCATCTTTACAATTACATTTTGTACAATAATGCCTCCTCCTTACATGTGAGGAGTGTTAAACAACATGATACATGACATTTAAATTGAGATACAGTACAAATATAAATACAAGGATCACAAATCCCAAGAGAAGATATAGTGCAGAAGTCTTGAATGGATCAAGTGAAGTCGCCACAACACGTACAAGGAAAGGGAACCCAATGGAGAATGAAACACATTCCACCCAACCGTGTGGACCCAAAGGTCCACCTTCATGCTAGGAGGTAGCAAAGGGCCCCACCATCATTGACAGACAAAGGCCTAAAGAATTTGCAAGGCTAACATGACACACAAGAGCAAGTAGAACAATATTTAAAATAATAGAGACTATACATCCAAAGGCACAAAATTATTCAAGGTAAAACAAAAGACAAAGGAATACATGGTTACCATAGGGGAAATTTCATCACATAGTTTGTCATAGGTTATCTAGGTAGATCTTGCTAGGCCCCAACCCCCATCCTAGGTTATCCTGGTATCCCCTTCCAATCTCCAGCCCCTCATGCAAACTTATGCAGAATCAACTTACCTCTCATGGAGACGAGGTAGTTGATTTTCCATTCCAGGCCTTCTTTACTCATCTCAAGCTTATACAAGTACTTGAGCTCTGAGTGAGGTATTGTCTTATCTTATTTAATATTATGGCTACCCAACCCTCCTAATATTTTTTTTAAGTTATCACTTGTTTACAGAACTTCCACATGGGTTATCTAGGTGCCACTTTGTGCGTCAACCTCCATTGGAAGAAACTCCCCTACTGACAATAGAGAACCACTTAAATAGAAAATAAAGTCGCTTGCACAAAATCAAAACTCAAGTAAAATCACATGGCCAGGCATAATCCCATCCCGCTCACAAATTAAAAAAAATACCAATCACATAGGTGACGCATAGTGCAAGGCTAACGCCAACATATACATAATAAAATCCAAAATGATCCACATTTCATTCAAGAGAATAGATCTTCCTAGCCTTTGGAAGACTCCTAAAAACTTACTGCACAATATAACATACATAGTTATACAACATTCACATTTGTTGCTAAATCATAAGCCATTCACTTGTTCAAATTAACATTTTGAACTATAAGAAGACATGGAAACACTAATTCTATTTATTCATTTATAGTTGGATCATTAACCAAATATATAATAGTTATGATTGAATAATATTATGACAACAATGTTCAATTCAATGGCTCATGTTTACATATTGATGAGGGCACAGCCCGAGACACAGAAAATAACCCACAAACAAGAGAATAATTTTATTATTTAGAAAATGGAGCTTCTTACATGTAGAGGATCTTAATCCCAAAGTTCTACAACACATGCCAGTTATAAAAAGCTACATAATAACCCTTTTGCAATATGCGAGCTTGTCCCCCAAAAAGCTACCCAAAAATTAGAAACCTACCCATAAATAGAGCTCCTCTTTAGTTTGGAGCCAAAACAACATTCAAATTTGAGTTTAGGTGGTTTGGCACCAAAAAATTACAACTTGAAGTTCAAATTTTAAAAGAACATTTGCAATTGTATCTTCTAGAAAGTGCGCCAACTTCCCAGGGCCATAACTTTGATCCAGGACTCCGATTCATGAACTGTTTGAACCATTGGAAAGGTCTCGAAGTCAATAACGTGCTCAAAATCTGCTACACTGATTTCAGTAAGTTTTAGGGCCATTCTAGAAGCTCTAGGTGCCTCAAATCTAACTCGAAAGATTTTCAGGTGCAAATATGGGAAACTAAAACTGCAATATATTTCAACCCAGGAATAGAAAATAAAAACCATAAATTGGGAATTTCATTATGATGAAAAGGGTATCCAAAAATGTAAAAACATCTAAAAACTGAGAAACTTGAAATTTAACTATTTTTGGGTGATGCAAGATTGCCTGTACACCACTGGATGCTCCTGAATCAAACATCCAGGGTAATTTGAGAAGTGACCCCATCACGTCTCAGATAGTGGAGGAAAACTCAAAGGGTCAACCTCTACCTTAGGCAACTAGGATGAATCTTCAATAGGCCTTCCTTTCCATTTCACCAGATATTCTTCATACTGCCTATTCCTGGTACTCCTTCCCACATGACTATCCAGGATTTCTACAATCTCCTCCTTTTCTGAAGTAGGTGATGGAATCCCACACTATTCCATCGTTGATACTTTCGCTGCGCCACCTTCATGATACTCTGTCAAATCTGAAATGTTGAACACAGGGGAAATGTTGAATCCATCTGACAACTCTACCTCATATGCATTCCTTGAATCATGCCTTTTCAAAATTTTACACTGACCGAACTTCTTCATCTTCAATTTGTTATATGTTCCCACTGGAAACCTTTATTTCCTCAAGTGGACCATCACTTCATCACCAATCTGAAACTCCTTATACCTCCTCTTCTGATCTTCCTTAGCCTTCTACTACATATTCATCTTGTTAATATGTTCTCTTACCTTCTCATGTATATCCTTGATGTGTTCTGCAAAATCTTCGGCTTCAGCACTTATTTTCTTCTCTTGGTCCATCTTCCTCAATTTTGGAGCTATTCTGGGGCTATCTCCATACACAATCTGGAATGGTGATCTACCAGTGCTTTTGTTGACAGAATTGTAAGAAAATTCTACTTGGGGTAAGATCAAGTCCCATCCCTTGGGTTTATCTCCTACCAAACATCTCAGTGGGTTACCCAAACTCCTGTTAACAACCTCTGTCTACCCATTTGTTTGTGGATGGTGTGCAAAACTAAACTTCAACTTCTTCCTTCTTCCACAAGGTCCTCCAAAAGTACCCCACAAATTTGGTGTCACGATCTGAAAAAATACTCTTTGGCAGACCATGTAGCCTCACCACCTCTTTGAAGAACAAGTCAACAATGTGGACTACATCATGGGTCTTCGACATGGAATGAAATGTGCCATCTTTGAAAATCTACCAACTACCACAAACACTGAATCATTCCCTCTCTGTGTCCTTGGAAAACCAAGAACAAAGTCCATACTAATATCCTCCCACGACCTAGATCTGGTATAGGTAAGGGTTAATATAAGCACGTGATACGGCTCACTCCTTTGTATCGACATACCTATAGCTTTGTACAAACTTCTTCATCTGTGACAATTGGGGGCCAATAATAATGCTCGCGATAATGGCAATAATCTTGCATCAGCAGAAATGTCCTACCATTCCTCCACTATGCTTCTCCTTTATCGGGTTCTCCCTCATGGAAATCCTCGGGATACACAATTGACTTCCCTTAAATAACATGCCATCCTGGATTATGAAATCCAGCCACCTTGTCCTGTCCACTGTAACAGGTTCCTTGCAAGCTTTCCAAACCTCTGCAAAATCGAGATCTTCTGCATACAGTGTCTTAAGTTCATTGAACCCAACACTTCAATCTACATCTTTGTCATCAATGTATGCCTCCTACTTAAGGCATCTGCAACCCTATTTGACTTCCCACTCCTATGTTTCAAAACAAGGTATAACTCTACAAAAACTCTACCCATTTCATATGCCTCTGATTTAATTTTCCCTGACTATTTAGGTACTACAAGGCCTGATGATCAGTATATAGAACAAATTCCTTCGACAACAAATAATGTCTCCATTTCTTTAATGCTTGAACTATTGCATAAAATTCCTGATCATATCTGAATACTTTTCTCTTGGCATCATTTAACTTTTCAGTAAATAGGCAATGAAGCTTACCTTCTTGGCTCAACACTGCTCCAATGGCACAACCACTGGCATCACAATCCACTTGAAACACCTTGTTGAAATCTGGGAGGGCTAGAATAGGTTTCTCTATCACCTTCTGCTTCAACAGTTCAAAATTTTTTTCCGCTCCACTGCTCCACTTGAATTCTTTTCTATCCCCTCTCATTGTTTCAGTCAGGGGTCCACAAATACTACTGAAGTTCCTAATGAACTTTCTATAAAAACTAGCCAAACCATGGAAAGATCTCACCTTGGTAGTAGTTCTTGGGGTAGGCCATTCCAGAATAGCCTTCACCTTCTTTGGGTCCAACTTGAGACCTTCTACTAAGACAACAAACCCCAAGTACACTAACTCCCTCTTCACAAAACTGCACTTCAAATTAATCAACAGTTTCTCTTCTCTTAACTTCTCAAAAGCTCTCCAAATATGCATCAAATTCTCATCCAACGTCTTACTAAAAATCAAAATATCATCTAAATACACAATAACAAAACTTCTCATAAATTCTTTTAATACCTCATTCATGAGCCGCATGAATGTGCTCGATGCATTGGTTAGCCCAAAAGGCATGACTAACCACTCGTACAAGCCCTCTTTGGTCTTGAAGGCAGTCTTCCATTCATCTCCCTCTTGAATCCAGATTTGGTGATATCCACTCTTCAGATCAATCCTTGTGAAGTACTGAACTCCACTCAAACAATCCATCAGGTCATCCATCCTTGGTAGGGGAAATATGTACTTGATTGTAATCTTGTTTATGGCTCTGGAATCTATACACATCCTCCACTCCCCATCCTTCTTTGGTGCTAGTACTACAGGTACTACACATGGACTCAAACTCTCCCATATCAAACCCTTTCTCAACAACTCTTAAACTTGTCTGTTCAACTCCTCATTTTCTACTGGAGTCATTCTATGAGCTGCCTTATTTGGCAAACTAGCTCTAGGAATCAAATCAATATGATGATTGATCTTCCTTATTGGTGGTAAACCCTCGGGTACATTATCAGAAACAATATCCAGAAACTCATCCAACATCCCAGAAACTTCTTTTGGAACCTTCTCACTATCCTCTTTATTCTAGGAATCAATGCATAACACACACGCTCATGCTTCATACTTTCTAAAAAATTTCTTACATCTACATAACAAATTCTAGCACTACTGCATACCTTTTCTTCGGTCTCCTTCAGGGGTTTCAACTTGTGACGAACCCCATCCTTTGTCAAGGAATAGGTGTTTACATAGCCATCATGTATAGCTCACCTATCGAACTGCAATGGCCTCCCCAACAACATGTGACATGCATCCATGGGGATGATATCATAGAGTACCTAATCATGGTAGCTCCCGATCTTGAACTTTACTAGGCACTGCTCATTGCCCAAAACTTTGTGGCCTTTCTACAACCAGGCAATCTGATACGGATGCGAGTGTCTTTCCCTCTTCAGCTTCAACTTTGTGACCATCTCCTCTGACACCAAATTATTGGTGCTCCCACCATCAATAATGACATCACAACATTTTCCTTCACACTTGCACCTTGTGCAAAATAGATTCTTCCTCTATTCTGGTTCCTTTTCCTCAGTCACCAAGGCTCTCCTAATCACTAGGGTTTCTCCCCTTTTAGCATCATCTAAGTGTTCAGATTGGGCCTCCTCATCTACATATGCAACCCTTCCATGACCTTCTGGCATTTTGTCTACCCTTCCTTGGTGTTGTGGACATTCATAGGCTCGATGCCCTTCTTCACCACATTGGAAACACGTTCTTTTGAAACCACCTCTTCCAGATCCTTGTCCATATCTCCCTCATCCACTACCTCTTTGATCACCACTGTTTTGATCATGAGGGCGGTAGAAGTTGTCATTCCTTTGGCTTCGGCTGGTACCCACATCTTCACTTTTCTTTTCATCATCATTTCGGCTTCCTGAAGGTCTTCCATTACCCCTTCCACTTTGACCTCCTCGTCCTTTTTGCTTGCCATCAAATCTTTTGTTCAGCTTCTCTTCCACCTTCAGAGCAAACTGATACACATCCTCAATGGTGGTCATTCTGCTAGGCTCAACTCCTCCTAAATGCTTCGGTCGTAACCCATTAAGATATTGGGCTACCTTCTTCTTATTGGCCTCGTGTGACCATAGATGATTATCTTGTGAAAATATTCACTATATTCTTTCATAGATCTGCTTCCTTGCTTCAACCCTTGCAATTTCTTCAATGATCTAACTTCGTAGTCCAAGGTATGAGCTGCTTCTTAGTTTCTCTACCATAGATCCCATCTGGTGATATTTCCTTTCCTCTTTGATTTCTTTTCCAACTAGACCTCTTTCCACCAAATATTGGCATGGCCCTTCACTTCATTTTCATAAACTTAACCCGATCTGGGTCCTCTATTTCCTCATACTCAAAATATTCTTCTAGCTCGTTGATCCAATCGACCAACTCTTCCGGGTTCATACTTCCGGAATAACTAGGGACTTTTGCTCTGGGTCTTTTCCTGATCTTTGAAATGGCCCTTATTAGCCGCATTTGGTCTTGATCAATTGCTTCTTCTTCCTCTTCTACATTTGAACTTTCTTCCTCTCCTTCATCCTCACTTTCCTCCCTCAGGTTTAACCCTCTTCTCAACTGCTCTTGTAACGCATCAATCTGTCTCTGGAGGGCTACCAGTGCATCTCTTCCACTAGCATTTTTGCCACCTTGACCACCTCTAGCACCACCGCGCCTACCAGGCATCACTCTTGGAGGCATCTTTCTTGACCTCAACCCACAACCACAGTCCTGGTGTGAACTGCCTCACGGTCGGCGATCTGTCCACACGCTCGAGAAAACCTTGCTCTGATACCACTTGATGAGGGCATAGCCCAAGACACAGAAAATAACCCACAAACAAGAGAATAATTTTATTATTCAAGAAATGGAGCTTCTTACATGCAGAGGATCTTAATCCCCAAGTTCTACAACACATGCCAGTTACAAAAAGCTACAGAATAACCCTTTCGCAATATGCAAGCTTGTCCCCCAAAAAGCTACCCAAAAATTAGAAACTCGCCTATAAATAGAGCTCCTCTTTAGTTTGGAGCCAAAACAACATTCAAATTTGAGTTTAGGCAGTTTGGCGCTGAAAAATTACAGCTTGAAGTTCAAATTTTAAAAGAACATTTGCAATTGTATCTTCTAGAAAGTGCGCCAACTTCCCGGGGCCATAACTTTTGATCCAGGACTCTGATTCGTGAACCGTTTGAACCGTTGGAAAGGTCTCAAAGTCAATAACGTGCTCAAAATTTGTTATGCCAATTTCAGTAAGTTTTGGGGCCATTCCAAAATCTCTAAGTTCCTCAAATCTAACTCAGAAGATTTTCAGGTGCAAATATGGGAAACTAAAACTGTAATATCTTTCAACCCAGGAATAGAAAATAAAAACCATAAATTGGGAATTTCATTATGACGAAAAAGGTATCCAAAAATGTAAAAACATCTAAAAATCAAGAAACTTGAAATTTAACTATTTTTGGGTGATGCAAGATTGCCCTTACACCACTGGATGCTCCTGCATCACATATATATATACACATTCATGTGTATATCCATATATCTATGTGTGTGTGTGTATATATATATATATTAAGACTCATTTATAACAAATACAAAATGTTGGATTTAATTAACAAACATCAATAGTTCTACACATGAAAATATATATATACACACACACATGTACATACTTATATGTATATAATTATATATATATACTTCTATTTATATTTTTAAATACATACACCTTTGTCTAAAAACATACGTCTCTAGATCAATGGATTTATTATTTATCTGTCGCCTAAAGAAATTTGACCAAAGGACACAAAATTTACAGCAACCACGCATATTCAAGGATCCATCATAATTGTATAACTATACTTTCCAGTCTAGTTTCCATACGTGCGTAAGGCGTAGAAGAAAAGTTGAATTATACAAGTCGAATCTCATATGTTGAACACTGGTCGACTTCATAAGAATTTCCTCCACTAATTTATATTCGGTTAACACTTAGTATAAAGGATAAGAGGATGAGATCTCAGGCACATGAAATTGAAACATTAGGCACATGTTTCAAAATTATCTAAACTGAAGTTCGATCAATCTAGAATCACAATCGACTGATCTTAACTAGGAATAGAATTAAAAAATTAGGCCTACGTCTTTCCCATAGCCTAGTCTAACTAGAGATGAAAAGATTTAATAGTTAGTGCTCTATGGTGCACACCAAATGGAAACTAGAGGAAGTGCAATTCGTTCTACTCAAAAGAATCCGCTGAGAGAGACCTCACTTCAATGGCTTAAGACAACCTTGTTAATTAGAAACATGACTACATTGTAAACTAAAATAAGAATTAATTCAATCAGCCCAACAAGGTGATAGAATTCATACAAATAAGTAGCCTAATATATTGAATTGATTTCAAATACCAAATAAGATAGTTCATGGCTGGAAGAAGAATGGTTGACTCATAAAAAACACAAATGTTGAAGAACAATGTGAAGCCCTTTTCTATTGATACATAATGACACAAACAAGACCCGTTGGGCGAGCCTTGCTTGAGGGATTATGTTTATCTTGATGTAACCATATTCCATAGCACAAGCTGAAGTTGTGATTAGTCATAGAGCATGGGTATAGAAAAGAAGAAGTTTGAATAAAACCCAGTACTAAGCATAGATAAGAGGGGAGTCTCATAAATGATACAAAAGATAGTAATTTAAGTTGTTGAATTCTAAAACAAAAGATAAGGAATCAGATATTTTTCCTCAATAAGGGATTAAGAATTTTTCAGTTCAAATACTCAAGAATTACAATCGAATTGGGAAGAAATACAAGGAAAGAACCTATAAAGCACTCATAATTTCACAACACAATGGTTTGAACACAAGATTCACATTTCTACAATTCTAACCATAAATTTTTTGAAGATTCTTTTTCTAATCTTTTCTTAAGTTTGGGACTAATTAAGCAAGAGTCAAAGATTTGCAATGTCTCCAGACTAGCATTCTTTTTCAGAATAGAATGAAAACAAGAAGGAAAATAGAGGAACCTGGAACAATTCGCACAACTAAGTTGGGAGAAATTTTGTCACTGCCGGATTCAAACTCAAGGTTGTAGCTCTAGCTTCTTCCAAGTTTCCACTCTACAAATTTTTTTTTTGCAAATCCAAATTCCACTATCTCTGTTAAACCCCCAATTCCAAAATTTTCCAAACTTTTAGAACAAGTTTTCTAGAAAACCCCCAAAAGGTTGTTCACGGCAAGTATTCTAGAATCAATTTTTGCCTCCGAGAAAGAAAAAAAATCCAATTGCCCCTGTGCAGTTAACTCCACTTCTCTTTTATTTATTATTTTCCCTGTAACTTCATTCCACTCCTCCACTAATTTAATTTCTTTCTTTTCAAATTTTATTTAATTTATCTTTCTTTTAACTTTTACCCCTTCCTCAAATTTACATACAATGGTCAAATAATCAACCCACTAGTTTATTAATTTATTATTTTAATTTCTCATAAAATTAGTTTGTATAAACACATTTATATTAATTTATATTTAAATATTTCATTTCAATAATAATCTTAATTTATCACAATTAACTAGACATCATCACAATAATTGTTTTATTTTTTATTCTTTAATTTAATAAGGATTTTATCTTCATTAGTCAAAGCCTACAATTTGACAATTTAAATTTAATGAAATAATCGAACAGTCAAACAATACCAACCAAAAGTGAAATAAAGGTAGAACGATAACAACAAAGTCAAAACAATACAAATAGACCTCAGAAACGGGATGTGACATCAAAGACTCGTCCTCACCGAGGATGCTGGCTCAAAATGGGGGACCCAATGCTACCTCTGAAACAACTCCATTGGGCTTTGGAATGCTCAAACCTGATAATCAAGTGGATTCAATGCCTTGTACCTGTATCCTGCAGCAAAACATATGGTCAAACATGTGCATAAAGAAAACATCCAATCACATTGTGAAGGGAAATTTGTAGCGTAGCAGGGCACTCGCAAGTGAGTGATGCGGCCTTGTCTCCCTTCACCAACATAATAAATGATATCAAAACATGATAACACATATATCCAACAAACATATAACATCACATCCATGACAACTCACAAGCAATTAACTATTCTACTAACCATGATATAATTAAGAAACATCAGATATCACAATGTCATCAATATCATAAAACTAAGCATCATAGTGTCATCAAAAGTATCACAATATCCAAATAACATCCAACAGTATTATAGTGTCCAGCAAATAGTATCATAAGGTCTAGAAAATAGTATCATAAGGTCTAGATACAATCCAAGTAAAGGAAAACTGATGGGGCATTACATCCTCCCTCCCTAGGACCAAGCTTACTCCTGGAAGCCTGTAAACATATACGGATAAAATTCTCTCATCCTGGAAGCATCCTCCCAAGTATCAGAAGACTCATCGTTCGGACCTCACTAGACCCTAACTTGCTCAATGTCTTGTCCCCTGAGTGTGAGTCTCCTGTGTTGAATGATTCACATGGGCTCCAAAGCCAACTACCCGTCATCTACCTATAATGCATTCCAATCAAGGATGTGAGATATATCTAGATAATATAGGGTTTGAGAACTGACACATGAAATACATCATGAATGCACAAGATATTGGGTAGAAAAGCAAGATGGTATGCTATAGGACCAATCCTCTCCAAAATTTCAAAAGGCCCAACAAAGCGTGGTGTGAGCTTAGATCCTTTTCCATAATAGATCAGGCTCTTTTACAAGTGCACATGCAAGAATACTGAGTCTCCCACTGAAAATTGACAATCCACCTTGTGAGCATCAACATATTTATTTTTTCTATCCTGGGCTACTACCAAATTCTCCCTAATGTGAGCCACCTACTACTCCATCTCTTGAAGCATCTCTGGACCAAGAAGAACCCTATCCTCCAAATGGTCTCAAATCAATGGGGTCCACCACAGATGA